>CAJNDV010034541.1:0-20309 GCA_905221635.1 Symbiodinium sp. CCMP2456 | reverse complement strand
GGGTTTGGGGGTTTAGGGTTAAGGGGTTTAGGGTTTAGGGGTTTAGGGGGGTTTAGGGGGGTTTAGGGGTTTAGGGTTTAGGGGTTTAGGTTCTATGGGTTTAGGGTTTAGGGTTTGTAGGGGTTTAGGGTTACGGAGAGCACGATGGGCAAACTGAGAGTAGGAGTCCCAGCCCAAAGTATGTACTGGACTGTGACGTAAACAATGGTCGCAGGCAGAATGTGCACCGCGCTTCGGGGGGGACACGCACAGGACGGCAGCACAAAGACCATGCACACCCCCAAACACGCAGCACAGCGCCGGGCGCAATTAGAATTTCGAGTTTCCCCCTAGTCTTAGTAACTCAATGAGCACCGAGCAGGCAAATAGTTTGCGACAGGTCGGGCTGTAGGATTACCAGTCACTATCATTATCATCATTGTTGCTATGTTGTTCTTATTGTTGACATAATAATAAGCTAATATATATAGCTATTGTTGTTATTGTTATTCTTAGTATGAGACGAAGGCCGCGGCGTGAAGCAACAAGTCGCTTCTGGTGTGAAGTCCGCCTTGCATCGGGAAGGGGGGAGAGAGCCCGATTCCCACGCCAAAACCAACCCAAAAAACAAGGGTTTAGGGTTTATAGGGTTTAGGGGTTTCGGGTTTAGGGTTTAGGGTTTCGGAAAAACCACACGAGGAGGACTGTGGAAAGACGCGATTGAAGCTCAACATGTGCGCGTGCGTAGCAGGAGCCGTGGAACCCCGGGGCGCTCTGTGCCGCGCGAACTAGCGAACGCGCCCATGGACCACACTGCTTGGGGAAAAGGGCATCAGCGGCATAAGGGTACTGCTGCCAGGCCTAGGAGCGTTTTTGAGCTGGTGTTGCACAGCACAGCAGTCGCCACCATGTCTAGGATCTCCCCATGTTACAACAGATCCGTCGTCTAAGATGGCCGCGAAAGCTCGGAAACCCGATTGGATGTGCTGCACATTGTGCAGTCGATCTTGAACGGCTCTGCTGTCACCACCGAAGTCCGCGTGCCCCCACGTCACGACGCATCCATCGTCCCGGATGGCGGCAAAGGCAGCCCCAGCGCAAAACCATCTTTGCTTTGAGGCTGTGACCTGATGCAGTTTGACCAGGAAGGTTAGGACATCGCCGTGTTGGAGCCCTGTCTGTTCCACCGTGGTCGTCCCATTCAGAAGACCACCTGGGCTTTGAAGTAAGCAGGGAGAAAAAAGTATAGACTCTTATTTCATAACGGTTCCTTTCAGGAACAGGTCCCCCAAAAAAGTATTAAAGTATGGTACTCCAAGCCACCGGAACGGTTCAACAACCTTCCTCCGCCCACCCCCAGAGCCGACTGGGCACGCTTCTTCAGTGCGAAGACACTATCATCTGCCTCTGTGGCCAAAGTCACGCCCCGGCCGCTGACCAAGTGCACATCAAGGACAAAAGTCATGGCCCCTGCGAAAGGATGCGACTTGTAATCTAACCTACTCATATATACTATACTACACTAATATTCGCTAAGATACCAATATCTATACTATATAGAAGTGCGACTTGTGCCCTGGCTCCGAAGCTCCTCTATTGCGACTGACAGAGCTGGGGGATCCTATCACCAAGTGGGAAGAGCCACATCCTGAGAAGCGGTTTAGGGTTTAGGGGCGTTGGGTTTAGGGTTTAGGGGTTTGGGTGTTGAGGGTTTAGGAGTTTGGGGGTTTAGGGGTTTAGGGTTTAGGGTTTATAGGGTCTAGAGAGACAGCAGCGCAGCGCGGTCTACGGCAATCGGGGCAGTATTGGTATGGGTCATATGTACAGTAATGTAGAGTGTATAATATAAGATGGTAAAACAAGATGATTTTATACAGTATAATTGACGTAGTATAATGCAACATGCTAGCAGAATATAAAAGGTTTTTTAAACAAGTAAGAACCGCAGGGCTTTGTGGTACTTCATACTGCTGTTCGAAAAAAAGGTACCCTACGTACTGAGATCACGAGTTTATTATTCAGGCTTCTTTTGTTACTCTAGGGTTGACTAGAGTGGAACAAACGACAGAAGGTGTCGGTTTAGGTTCAGGGCTTACGGAGTACACCAGGGGCCTGTATGATGAGAATGGGGGTTTCGGGGTACATTGTAATATACTGACAACAAGGAGCCCTGAGGAAGTGTATTGGTAGTAATTGAGGCTCCTATACCTATATCTATATCTATATCTATAAACAAATATATATATATATATATATATAGATATATATATATATATATGTACACACACATATTTATGTCTATATTTATTTATCAAAACGGCCTAGAGCTCGCGCTGAGGGTGTAAAGGTACAAAAACCTAGGTCTCTAGAGCGTGATAAGGGTTTCGCTGGGTACGTTCTGGGGCTTCAGGAGCCTTGTCGGGTCTGTTTACCTATAGGCTCCATGGTAGTTCCTTCTTATTCTTTTGGTTAACCAATTGTATGGTTAGGATCCTACAAATAATATGAATTTAGTTAGCCAACAAAAGGAACTACAATGGAGACTACAGGCATAGTTAGTTAGTCAGTGGATGCGAGTGGCATCGATGCATAGTTTAGGGAAGACTCAGTAATTACTCGGTCTGTTGCAGCCCATGCGGATGCCCTACATAACATGATGCAAACACCCCGGGCCCTTGAACTCTAAGCTGCTTGTCGTAGCTCTAAAATGCGAAAAAGTGTTACACAGGTTCTCAGGTTCTCAGGAAGATCTAAACTCTGGACGCTCAACCTTGAAAGGGCACATCTGGCTGACAGTGTCCAAGAGCAATGAACTCCTACGGTAGAACATGGCAAAACTTTTTAAGTTGAGATAATCCTCACTCAGCTCAAACCTCAACCTATGGAATTCTATATTCCCCACAGACAGACATCTGCTCACACAAAGCTCCAAAACATGATCTGAAGCTCTAAAACCCATATTGCGCGCGCAAATGCACCGAAATCCCACCACCTAAACCGCTTTTCTGATGCCCAGTAGCTCCTCTCACAGACGAACTGCACCCAACTTCAGGTAGGTACAAGTAGCTACGATCGTAAGAAAAAATACTATAATCAATTTGCAGTAGGACCTCCGGGCGTTTCGTGGAGGTGTCGGGTTTGCCTTTCACAGGCTGGGTCCGGGTAAAAGGTAGGAGGGCAGCGTCTTTTTTCGCATCCGCTCGTGCGGCACCTCAGAAGGACGAGACGAGACAGGATCCAACCCTGGGGCTCCAAAGCCCAAAGTAGGCACTACCGTTGAGGATATAAATCCTGCATTACCCATAATTAATGAGGAATATACCATAATTCCCATAGTTTAGGGACTTTAGACCCCAAAGTAGGTCCTATTTGTAGACCTATCTATGGCAAGATTACACAGCGCAGCGAAGGCGCACTGCGTGATCGTCCTGCTCGTCATCGCCTCGAGCCTATAAATACAATGGAACTCGTAAGCCCGTTTGCTTCTACACGGCTTAGATTCATCCCAAGAGTCTCAAGTCCAAACCTCAAACCCAAAAGAAGCAGCCTAAACACTAACCCTCCAGGTACCTACTATATAGGGCCTTAGGGGCTCTAGTACCCTATATAGTAGGTACCTGGAAGGTACGGGAAAAGCCTAAATATTGTTGGAGACAAGATCCTGCACGCGGGCTTCAACTTGCAACAATAGATCGGGTAGTGATTGCGCCCTGCCTGCTATGTGCCAGAAGCGCATCTACCCTTGTGGGATGGTCTAGGATGAGCAAATCTTGCATGGATCCGAACTTCGTATACTGATGCATCTTATCAGGTTGTGGAGCGAGGCCACGCGAAATGTCCATCAGAGACCATCCATCGGAGACCATAGACTGTAAGGATCAATCAGCAGAATGCGCTGCACATGCCTCAGCTAGGCTAGTGCTTCGCAAGGGTCGGAACGATAAAAACCGCAGATCATCAAAGATTCAAAAAGCAGCTGCCACGTTGGGCATCACAACCCGGTCCGGCAAACCCGCAGCTTTAGCGAGCAAAATGCCACCCGGGAGGAACCTTGGGAACGGCCCTGAACGCTCGCACATGCACCCGATAAGGAAGGTCCTGCGCGACGTGGGGCTGTGCTGGCTGAAAGTTAAGGCGACCAAGTGGTTCATACTTAAATGATGGGAATGAAAGCACCCGCTCCTAGAGTCATTAAAACTGACATCTGACAGCACTGCTGTCGCCCCCACAATCAGCACAGCCCCAGGTCACTACAGATCCGTCGCTGAGAACGGCACAAAAGGCTTTCGAAGACGACTGGATCTGTTGAACATGTCTCAACTGATGTTGCACGGAACTGCTGTCACCACCAAACCTAGCATCTCCCCATGAAACAACAGATCCATCGACACGGATGGCAGCAAAGGCATTGTTCGCAGCCTGGATGCTTTGGACATCCTGTAGCCGACTGTGCACGAAGCTGCTGTCGCCACCGGACTGGCTGTCCCCCCAGGTCACGACAGATCCATCACCCAGCACAGCCGCAAAGGCTGCTGAAGTCGCAGACATGCTCTTCACATCCTGAAGCATGTGCTGCACGGCACTGCTGTCGCCACCTTGGCCAGCATCTCCCCATGTAACAACAGATCCATCGTCCAGGATGGCGGCGAAGGCTGTGTGGGTAGATTCGATGTGCTGGACATTGCCTGGGTCGTTCAAGGGGCTTAGACTTTGCATGAATTTACACTAGGCTAGAGTTTCATTGACCTGTTAAGATATAACGACGATAAGGAAAGATGTAGTCATACTGTGTACTACAAGTATATTGTGATTCCCCATTGACTCCTCAACAAGAGCCCCGTTGCGCAGGCGATCTTGGATGGTACTGCTGTCACCGCCATACTTCGCATCACCCCAAGTCACGACAGACGCATCGCTCAGGATGGCAGCAAAGGCACCGAAAGAGGCTTGCATCTGCTGCACACCACTCAGGAGATGTTGCACAGCTCTGCTGTCACCGCCATACTCGGCATCGCCCCAGGCCACGACGCATCCATCACCTAGGACGGCAGCAAAGGCTGCGTAAGAGGCATGGATCTGCTGTACGTTGTTGAAGTGGTACACGGAGCTGCTGTCACCACCATATTCAGCATCTCCCCAAGTCACCACAGATCGGTCGTCCAGAATGGCAGCAAATGCTCTGTAGGTGGCTTGGATGTGCTGCACGTTCACAAGCCGATCTTGCACAGCACTGCTGTCACCACCATCTGCATCGCCCCAGGTCACAACCTCATTTACAGCTGTAAGGACTAAGGACCCCAAGAGCATTTATGAATACGCAACAGGTATCTTTAAAAGATCTCAAGGGATCCAAAAACAAACATCTCAAGTACGACCTAGCAACAGATCCGTTGTCCAAGATGGCCGCGAAGGCCAAGGAAGAGGCTTGGATTTGCCGAACCTCGGCTCTTTCTAAGAATAACACCTTCGGAACAAGGGGTATACCGGTATACCCTACTTTGTTCCGCTCTTCGTTTCACTATGCCAGCAGTAGACCCCAAACAAAATATGCACCCAGAAGTCCAAGCCTTGTGCACCCAAAGAACCATTCCAGGAGCACCCCTAAGCAGGGTTTAGGGCAAAGTTTAGGGTTTAGGGTTTAGGGGCCCTAAGCTGACAAGAGAACTCCAGGAGCGTAGCAAGAGCACCACTGGGCAGTTCGAGAGTACGAGTCCCAGCCCAAGGTATGTGTGGGACTGTGGCGTGAGCACCAATCGCAGGCAAATGCGCACCCCACGCACCGCACGGTAGCGGGAGAACCGCAACCCAAAACATGTAGCACAGTGGTGGATCTACAATTTTTCCGATCTTCGCAAAGTCGCTTCTGTGCCAAAGTCCGCTGTGCATGAGGAAGAAAGTTTTGACAGAACCACGATTTCCACTCTCCATGGCTCCCCAAACTACACCAAGGAGTATAGTGGGAGCGTGATTCAACAATCCAAGTTGGCAACCCGTGCTTGTCTGGAGGAGGTCTCTAGCAGGACTGTGTGAAAAGACACGATTTGGGTGCGCGTGCATAGCAGGAGCCGTGGAACCCCGGGGCGCTCTGTGCCGCGCGAACTAGCGAATAAGACCATGGACCACACTGCTTGGGGAAAAGGGCATCAGCGGCATAAGGGTACTGCTGCCAGGCCTAGGAGCGTTTTTGAGCTGGTGCTGCACGGCACTGCAGTCGCCACCATGTCTAGGATCTCCCCATGTTACAACAGATCCGTCGTCTAAGATGGCCGCGAAAGCTCGGAAACCCGATTGGATGTGCTGCACATTGTGCAGTCGATCTTGAACGGCCCTGCTGTCACCACCAAAGTCCGCATGGCCCCACGTCACGACGCATCCATCGTCCCGGATGGCGGCAAAGGCAGCCCCAACACAAAACTTTCGCCGCTTTGAGGCTATGACCTGATGCAATTTGACCAGGAGGGTCAGGGCATCACCGGTTTGCAATCCTGCCTGTTCCACGCTGGCTGTTCCATTCAGAACTCCACCGGAACAGTTCAACAACCTTCCTCCGGCAACTTCAAAAGCCGACTGGGCACGCTTCTTCAGCGCGAGGACACTATCATCTGCCTCAGTGGCCAAAGTCACGCCCCTGCCGCTGACCAAGTGCACATCAACCAGAATAGTCATGGCCTTCGCGAAAGGATGCGATGTATAGTCTCGAGGAGGATGTGACCTCTTGTCCTATAAGCTCTGAAAGCGGTATGACATGTCTGTCGAATTGGGTGATCCTATCATCAAGGAAGTACAAAGAGTCATATCTTGACAAACAACAGCGCAACATCCGCCAAGGCCTGCAGACAATGGTTCATCTGCAAGTATGACATACACATGAATGCAGCTGCATTGAGAACAACATCGACTTGAGCGGTTAAAGGCCTTCGCGCAGTCTAGATCTAACCAGCAAGCCTGATCCATGAGCCTAAACCCGAAGAGTGCTACAACCCACCAGTCTCCTACTCTACAACCACAGGAAGCATAAGGTCCAGCGTATCTATAGCCAGGGTATATAGCGTGCCTGTAGGGCGTAGTATTGGCGGGGAGGGGGTCGGGGGAGCTTAAATTCTGAAAACACTGGGCGTGCGGTGGAAAAGACACAGAATTCAGTAAGGGAAAGATCAGATTCCGACAGCGCATGGAGATGCACCAACATGAGGCAAACGCCCGGATCCTTGAACTCTTAACTGCTCCTCGCAAAATGAAATAAGCGTCATCAAGGGTTGCAGGCTTACGGAGCCTAATTTATACCTCGATGCTAAACCTTTGCATGGAACATCCGGCTTACAGCTGCCAAGAGCTGCTAACTGCAACTAAAGATCTGACAGAGGTCTTGTTAACAGTATGTATACAAACAAACAATCAAATAAATAAACACACAAACAAATAAACAAACAAACATACATACACACATACATACATACATACATACATACATACATACATACATACATACATACATACATCCATACACAGATACAGTTTAGGGTTTAGGGTGTAGGGGTTTAGGGTTTCGGGTTTTGGGTTTAGGGTTAAGGGTTTTGGGGTTTCGGGTTTAGGGTTTTGGGGTTTAAGGTTCAAGGTTTAGGGGCCCAGTATACTGTACTGATAATCAGGACCCCCCCCCCAAAAATAGAGTAGGTAGACAAAAAGGCCCTACAAGTGAAGGGTCTGGGGTTTGGGATTCCGGGTTTGCGGTTTAGGATTTATGGTAGCCCTGAGAGTAACCCGCATAGCAGCCCTTCCCTATAACCCCATAAGCTCCAAGAACCAAGCTGAAACCCTCAACAAAGCTGTGGAAAGAACTCGCAAGCTGGAGCCGGCAACTCCGCGCGGGCCCCCTAAACACTAAGCCCCAAACTCCTAAACCCTTCAATCCCCAACCCTCGACGGACACATGATCCTAAACACCACGCGAAGCCTTTAGAACCCTTACAGAAACTCATGAAACCCTGTAAAGCTCAACGAGAGCAAGGGCAAGTTCGCAAAACCCGTAAGACCTTGCAAAGCCCTTTCAAACTCGTATCAACAGACACAAACAAGTCATGTAACAAATCACTATACGCTTGGTACAACTCCACAACTCCTTGCAACAATCCATAAAACAATGTTGACCCAAAAGCCCTAAACCCCTAAACCCTAAACCCTAAACCCTAAACCCAGAGAACCCCAAACTCCCCATCAAATTTCCACGTCGCGGCCTCCTCAAGGCCGGCGGTCACAGCTTTGTACATGGAGCTCACCGCAAACTCCGACGAAGACATCTGCGGTCCGGTGTTTAAGGCTTTGGGCTTCAGGGTTCCAATGGTTTCGGGTTAAGTAGGGGCTTAGGGCTCGTAGGGTGCTCGAGTATCAGGGCTTGGCTTTAGGGCTTTAGGGCTTTGGTTTAGCTTTGGGGGTTGCTACTTTTGCTTCACCCAAGCACCTTGCATTGCTAGCCTGCGGCTACTAAACTTAAAAAACTATCCGGAACCCATCTACCCATAGGTCCCATAGTAGTTCCTTTTTGGGGTGCATATTTCGAATCCTATCAGGTAATCCCAAAAAGGAACTACTATGGGGCCTATGGGTACCTGATGAATAAGTGCGCTTTGGACTCCTTCTGTAAAGCATCAAACCGATCCTGCTCTGAATTCCAGGCCTCGTTCAGCAGCCGGAGAAGATCATTCCTCGGTGAACCACCCTTATGGCTGTGCTTGTAGTCTCACTCGATTAGGTGCAACTGCGCTACGCCGTACAGGACTTTAGTGCCACGAAACGAGAAACAGGAACAGGTTAACCAAGGAATTCCTGGCCTCAACATGAAATAAACGTCCAAGCAGTCCCCCTAAGCCGGAAACCCTAAACCCTAAACCCGACATGTCGTAAAGACAGCAAATTGAATGGCTGAAACCCCAAGCCCCAAAAGGGATTTACCTTCTGAGTTACTTGTGGTGGGAATCTAAAAGCAAACAAGACATGAAAGGCTGAATTTAGGGACCATCATAAATTAGAAAACGATTTCTGGGTATATTCTGCAATAGTTCATACCCGTAGAGCCGTAGAGTCCCTCGTATAATGATAGGCTATCATTATATGAGGGACTCTATGGGAGCGATATTCGGCTGGCACGTTAGCTTGAGAGTTTCAGGGGCTGAGGATGGACGACAAGGGGCTTGATTTGGGGTTCAGGGTTCAAGGTTTAGGGTTCAGTCATGGTTTAGGGTTCAAGGATTGGGATTTCGGGGCCAGAATTCAAAGGCCTTGAGACTTGGGGCTTATCGGGCAACTCGGATCCCTGCATATGGGCTTTAGGCTCCAGCTTGCTTGTTGGGATTCTTGGGGTTTGGGGACTCACCATGTATTCCGAATTGAGGCAGCAAGCACAAAGCTATGTGTGTGTGTGTGTTACGTCACGTCAGCGGATGGAGCCCAAACCGCGAATACCAGACTCTTCCACGAAAAATGCAGGGGTTCTAAAGGGTGCAGCGTTTCGGGTCTAGGGTTTCGGGATTTTGGGCTTTTGGGTTTTGGGATTAAGGATTGCGGGTTGAGGGTTCGTAACACCTGCTCCCTACTCCATCGTGAAAGACGAGATGCCCCGAGGCAGAAATGATCAAGTGCGTCGCGGCGTCTGGAACGACCTGCCATGAAAGCCCAGCTGCAGAGATGTAGGGTTTCTGGTGCAATGGCGCGCGGCCGACCGTAAACTAAGCCCTAAGCTCACCGAACGCTAAACCCTCAAAGCCTAGTTGCGTATCCTAAACCCGAAGTTAAGGGTTTATTTAGATAAGAAATGCCCGCCTAAGCCTCCAAGTGACCCGGCATGGCGAAAGCTACAGGTGGAACAATCGAGACGTCGGAATGCCGATGATTGCTGGCATAACTATGACGAATATGCTGCGTCCTTTTCGGCATTTCAGGCCCAAATTCTCGGTTTGGGCCTTGATAACTACAATTTTCTTAGGGACTATATACTAGTTATGAGAACTTCTAGCTATATTACATGGAGTTGTGTTGAGGAAACCTCGCTTATTTGTTCACCCTTCTAGCTAAGGCAGGGGCCTTGATAATTCGAGTAGAGCTTTGGTTATACTATGTCTAAGGAACCCACAGGAGTAGTGCAGGTATTGACCGTGTTCAACACTGATTGAAACCTGAACCGAATGACACCCAAACGACGGCCGCCAATTGTGGAATGCAGTACCTCGCATCTGACAACAGCACGCAAATTCAGGGGCGAACCTCGAGTCAGAAACAAGAGAGTGCATTGTCTAGTGGCATTGGGCGCTTTTCTCAGACAAACCCTAAACCCTAAACCCATGGCCCAAGACCCTAAACCCAAAACCCTTAAACCCGAAACCACTGACAGTGTCGACTCCAGGGTGCACCCGAAGGTTTGGAAGCTTGATTAAAGGAAACTACAGGTGAGGAGTTTAGGGTATATAGGGCTTCTATAAGGTATATAGACCTTCTATATAAGGCTCCTATAATGGTAACTTGAATCTTGAACGACAAGCACCTCCATAGGGGACCTTGGGCAACCCAGCGAAACCTTTGAAAACAACCTTTACGGGTAAAAGTGCCCATATACAATTAGTATTTACCCTGCAGGCCCGAAAATACCTAGAAAGGGAGAGTTACTATGTGGGTACATGGACCGTTTTGGAACATTACCCATAGGCTCATGGACCCCCATAGTGAAAGCCCAAACCTTAGCCCCAAAAGCCCAAACCTTCCCCTAGAAAGCCCAAAAGAGCAATAAGAGTCTTAGGGTAATTAATTGCCAGTTGCTACCAGCGACAGGATCTCCCCGAGCCCCCTTAAGCACGGCAAGAGCCACTGGAACTTGCCGAACAGCAACCTGGCATCGCTAGAAACTGGACCTAAGCCCCTGTAGTAGGATGGAGGGTTTCTAGACCAGGAATTACTATCATGGTTTGGGTAAGCCCGCATATGGGTGTTTCCGAAGATAAGGGGTACCGTATTTTGGGGCCTTATCATAAGGATTCTACAATTTGGGGTACTATATTAGGGTCCCCTGTTGTCGGAAACCTTAATAGAGGTTCTTACCTGTAGTCTCCATTGTAGTTCCTTTTGGGGGATACCTTATAAAACCCTTAATGTATAATTGGTTAAACCAAAAAAAGGAACTACAATGGAGACTATAGGTAAGACCCTTTCGGTTTGCGGCATCTCGGACGGTGGATCCGGGGTTCAGGGTTCAGACACGTGCGCGTCTGGGGATACGAGGGCGCAAGATTCAGGTCTTTGGGCCCCTAGGTTTAGGGTTTAGGGTTTAGGGTTTACCCCAGACCCTTAACCCTAGACCCCAAACCCTAAATCCTAAATCCTAAACCTCTGACCCCCCTAAAGTGAGGGCTTTTGTAGGGCTTGCATGTGTGCTTTAGGGGTCGTCGCACGGATGATCTTGGAGTTTAGGGTTTGGGGCTTAGAACAACTTCTGAAGACGCAGGCCCCGACACGACAACTTCTGAAATCCAACCCTCTGACCCCACCGCAAGCTCAAGACCGCCCACCAATTTTCAATCCCGAAGGGTCCATGTGCCCAAATAGAATATGCTTTGGCCCGAAAGTACCCATGTATGGACGACTTTAAGGCCAAGGTATATACTAATTGGTACACGGACACTTATGGAATACGAACCCTCAATGCCGAACCCTGATCTGCACCCAAAACTACACCCTCTGAACCCTACAAGCCAAAAAATCCTCAACCCGGTTTTGTCCTAAATTAAATTCTAGATCCTGCACCCCAGGCCGTAAAGCCTAAACCCCAAAACCCTGAATCCCAAATCCCAAACCCCAAATTGCCAAACCCCAAAACCCTAAATCCCAGACCCTTGCCCCGAGACTCCCAAACCCTCAACTGTTTGGGGGGGCTCACGTCTTCCAGGGTGGAGCCATCCATGGCGAGGACAGTCAGCTCCCAGTTCATCTCCTTGCACCTCTTCGGATTTAGGATTTAGGGTTTAGCGGGTTTAGGGTTGAGGGTTTAGATCTTACGTAGACCCTAGATAACCGACCTTTTAAGGGCTCCTGATTATAGTTCTTGGCAGAATTAGATTCTTAAGGGTCAAGGCTTAGCTCCCAGACCGTCATCTCCTTCCACCTGTGCTCTGCTCCATACACGGGCGTGACTAATTGGGATGGTGATACTAAGGGGCTTCTTTCAGGGATATGATATGGGTAACTATCATAAGGGTTCTATGACAGGGGCCTCAATAATTAGAATACAGTTTTCAGAACATTTGAATATGGTGACCAATGGAGCACCTAAGAAGTAGTCTTGCTGACTATCAGGCTCCTGCGTTCAACTACGCACTTAGGGCGAGCCGGGTTTATGTTCTGGGTTTTGTGGATTTTGTGTTTAGGGTTTAGGGTGCTGCTATTTGTGGATCCTTTTAAGCGCCGGAACAGGGTTATACTTCAATCAGGCATCAGGCCTATGGGTAGCTATAGTTGTTACAGTTATCTCATCCTTTGACCAAGCTCGTCACGCCCCTAAGCAAGGGCCTCCTCGATGTGCATACCGAAACATGTCTTATCTTTTGTGGGGGGGGGGGTCTTGTGTTTGGGCTTCGGGCCAGGTTGTTACTCGCTGCGCGGGTGCTAGACGTCGCTGGAGACACCTGACGAACAAAGCCCTCTCCCCTAGCAGTGATCATAGTGGGGATGCCAAGATTCTGGTCATTCTCGCCAGGGATGACTCATCCGATGCGCAAATTACCATCAATGAATTACACCCCACCTACATTTAATGGTTTAGGGCTGTGGGCTTATTATACAGATGAACAAAAAGCAGCGAAACGCGCATGAAACCCTCGAAGGAAGACCCCACAGCAGTCCCCAACATGGCCGCGCGATGTACAAAACACATCAGAGTTTACAGTCTTTTGCATATACTGTTTAGATAGTGTCTGTTTGCAATAATATGTTTATCTTTATGGGCTAAACCCTAAACCCTAAATCCTGAACCCTAAACTGTAAACCCTAAACCCTAAACCCTGAACCCTAACCCCTTTTTGGGGTTTCGGCCTTCCCCCTGCAGCGGGAGCCTCTTCGACAGAAGCATCTCGACAGTCCGCTCCCCGGCGGTCAGGTCCAGATACCTCTGATTATCCTTGAGTGCTACATTAAGGGTTTAGGGTTTAGGATACCTCTGGCATAGTAGGACTTTCCTGACCTGTTTATATAGTGTTTATACGGTTTAAAGTAACCTTCACAAGCAAACTAAGAGGATGAAGCGCTGAGCCTGACCGTGCTATCTTTTCGGATCACTCGAAACGGCTTGGAGAAGATGAACTCGCATCAAGACCAACATGGACGATTTGACATTTGGAGTCTCGAGTTCAGGATGCCAGGGCTTTAGGATTGCTGGATGTAAAGTTCTGACATTCACAAGTGGATTAGTCTGGTGAGCCTAAGCCTACGAGCTCGTCATCCCTAGCAAAGGAACCCACCTTGAAAATACGTGGGCCTTCTTGCTAAGATTCAGGGCGTACACCCTAAACCCTAAACCAACCCTAAACGGGTCGTTCAGTCAGAAGTCAAGGGGGCAAGGGTTGGTCCATTGGGCACAACACTCTGATGTTGGGTTGCTGTAGGGGCCTTAATAATTAGAATTGGGTTTTGGGCTCCTTTATACTGTCATGATACTAAGGAAGCCCAAAATTGTATTGGCAATAAGTTAGGCCCCTATATTGGACCTTTTCTTTGCCTGAACCCTTTTGCTTGCTTTTTTCAAGGGACCAAACAAGTTAAAGGTTCATATTTCCGATGGAAAAGCCTAGGACTCACTCAAACTTGAAACTCTAGAAGGAAACACCGTACAAGTGAACGCGCGGGCCTGACTGATTACACTCTTTTTATTAGGAACACAGAACATACATGCAAATAGCTGAGAACATTGATTTATTTATCTGCGCATGGAGGGGATTGGAGGAGGTCCATGAATGAGTAACCCTGATACAACCCCATTGTAACCCCCATAAAGCCGTGCAAACCCCGCACAGAATGCAGCTGTGACTAAATCTTAACATCACTCCGCGATGTGCCCTGGCATGCAGTCATGTCCCAGTATTCCTGCTGTACCCTGGCGGTAGGTATGCAAGAAATACTGCGAATGCTGCTAGCACCAGGTGTGTTAGACGTGTACCAGGACTGCATGATGTCTCCCATACATGCACCTAACCTCCGCTGTTACGACAGTCCCAGAAAACCTGAGGCCCTCCCCTCGAAGGAGGGCCTGTAGTTGTCCAATGTGCTGTCGCCGAGTAGGACGATGTGCACGGGCTCATCGGTGGTCTACAGCACGACGGGAGCAGAAACGATGATTTGCGAGCTTTGGCTTACGGGTTACAAGGGAGCCTATATACGTGGGCAACCGGACGACATCCTCGAGACCTAAACCTTGGCTATAAAGCACCAAACGTTATATAGGCCCCATGCTACCTGCAAACCCTCAATGTCCGCGGGATGCTTTCTGCACTTGATACTTTGTGTACCCGCTCGGTTCTAAAGTCTAGATCCCTGACAAATCTTGGCCCCTTGTTCAGAGAACACACGGTCCTGACTAGGAGAGGATGGGCGCTGAATCGAGGGGCCTGCCTCCCTCACTGAAACTACGGCTGATGGACAAAATCCTGCATGACCTTATATACCTAAACTATGGGATTTATGGTACCTTACTATATTTGGGACATGCAGAATTTTGTCCATCAACAGTATCTACAACTCCCATGTCACGCTAAGCCCACACCAGCCTAGGCGGCCTTCCGGCGTGGCAGTCTATCGTTTTGCGGCAGATCCTACCACTAAGTTCTTGGCATCTGCAACATCATCGGTTTGGGGGAGCCGAACCTAGAAACCTGAAGCAGAGATCCTGCACTTTGAACTACCCACCTTGTAGAGGTGTACCGTCCAACAGTATACTGTCCCGTTTCAGGTTGCTCCGTTTTCTCTTGGAGGTGCATGCTTCAGAAGAGGGCTTGTCCTTCGAGATCTTGGAGTGAACTCGAGAATCTGTAAGCTTGGCTTTGAGGGCTTCGGATTGCGGTAGTGAGCGAAGAGTCAGAACAGCAACTCAGGAGACGAGCATCATAAGGTCGCGGCCACTTCAGGTAAGACCTGAGGCAGTAAGATTCTGGAACCATGTCTTCTAGCACGTTCGGCCGGACATCCATGTGATCTCTCAAGGAAATCTCATACTCTTTAGCCAGGGTGAGGCTAAACATCAAAGACTGAAGCTCCACAAACCCGAGAACCTATACCCTACCCGACACAGACCTGAGATGGAAGCCCTTGGTAGAGAAGGAGTGAGCTTCGAGATGAAGTAAAGAGCCAAATCTCATTCAAGGTAGGAACCAAACCCATTGATGTACATCGCAACTGTCTTGCGAAGCCGCGTCAACAGCGTGATCATGCTGACAGGTTGACTTCTACGAAGCTGGATGCCCAGCTGCTCTCCAATCCCGAAGCAGAACGCCCGTCGGTAAAAACCTCTTGCACGCGCTTTGTTGAGCGAGCCCAAATTTAGGGTAGGGCGGAGAACCCTAAACCCTGAACCCTAAACCCTAAACCCCAAAACCTAAACCCTGAAGCCCGGCGGCCAGAAACCGAAAACATCCCTATAACCTACAGGTTTCTACACAGCTTAGTTGCAACTCGGAAGAGCTTCATGGCCCCACGATCAAGGACCAGGGCTTAGGGTTAAAAGCAAAACGAACGGTAAAGCACCCCAAAATCCTATGGTTGATGATCTAAACCCTGCATTACCCAGAAGATGGAATATACCATAATTCCCATAGTTTAGGGTCCTTAAGGTAATGCAGGATTTATACCATCAACAGTAAGCCCCAACCTAAGCCCCTAACCCTCTTTCTAAAGCCCTAAACCCAAACTGATATCGGATTCAGTGTTCAGGCTTTGGGGCGCCCGAAAACCTGTCCCTAAACCCTGCCTGGAGGTTCATGGGACTTAACAATAAGTACAGTCATAAGTACCTCAATTGGGGTTATAAGTACTTATAAGTATAGTTGCCGTATTTATAACCCTAGTTACTAAGTCCCATGAACCTTTTAAGTAGGCTCTGAGTAGGGTTTAGGGTTTCGGGTTTGGGGTTTAGGGTGTAGGCTCTAAGGCTCTAAAGCAGAGCTGAGGGCGGAACCTGAAAAGCGGTGGCGGAGGGGTTGACCTGGTAACCCAGAGACTCCAAAACCCCCTAATTGAGGAATATGCCTTAAATCAAATCATTGGGGATCCTAGGGTTTAGGGTTTAGGGTTATCCTATTATCGTTTAAGGTATATTCCTCAAGTAAGGGGTTTTGGAGTCTCCAGGAATGCAGGGCTTTCTGGATGTAGCTATCGGGTTTTTTTTAATATACTGGTGTAGGAAGGGGGTTCCTGATGATATCTGATCATGTTCCATTTTTGGAGGATTCAACACGGACCCTAATTGAGAGAACTGCTTACCAACAATGCTGCAAAGCATGTTTGTCTGGACCGACAAATCCTTATCAAGGCAGCAGCAGCAGTAACAACAACCGCAAGAACAACCCACGTTCTGAAGACCTGCTTGGCCAAAACAGTGTCGATCTCCTGCAGTCAATCAGGGAGTGCATCGACTGAGGTGGTCCCAAAGAGCCGATGATAGCCTCCCAAAGTTTCTGCTGTACATCTAGCCCTAAACCCTTAGAAACCCCAACTTCTAAACTCTAAAGAATCTTGTTTGGATCCAGCGCAGAAGGATCTGGAGCCGACATCGTAAGCTTCGTGGGCACATCATGTTAAACGACGAACGATACATAATATAGCTTTCAGTCTTAAGGATATGATAAAGGATACAGAATATAGCTGGACAGCCTACGGAAAGATATGTTGCTAATTGCTGAAGCTTCTCTATTCAACACTTAGGCACCTTCGATAAACGTGAAGAAGGGACCTTGGCACCCTCTGCGGGGATCGTCGTCTCCTCGTCATGCTGTTCCTTTCCGATGCTGCTAAGCGTGATGATGTGTGCAAGGGAGTCTCCGTCATCAATCGAACTCTTCACCATTCAACCCTTTACAACATACAACCCTACATAGTGGTAGAACATGGAAAATCAGCTTTGATGACAACCCCCGGGAGAGCTTTCAAAGGCCTCCCAATACGGCTTTCTGGTGTCGGGCTCAGGCTCAAACTCCAAACCCTAAGTTCAACATGCTGAGCTCGAAGTCAAATTCCCAAGTAACAGCCATCAAGCCTAAAACTTATATCAGTGCCAAACCCAAGAAAAACCCAAGAAGAGTCTTGAAGAACCCTACAAGCCGTAAACTCAACGACACTAATCCTCAAAGGCTCACTTCAATGTCCTAGCTAGAGACCGCAGCCCAAGTGGCAGAAGGTTGCGGTCAACCTATATATATATATACATATGTATATATATATATATATACACTTATGCAAGTATACTTGAACATGCTGACAAATAGGGTACACATGAACAACCATGTGTGTGTGTACGTACATATACATAAGTATGTGTGTGTATATATATACATATATATATATACAATGAGGGTTTTGGGTTTGGGGCTTTAGGGTATGTTGGGGCCGAAGAACAGATCGTGAAAAGTCTTGTTTTACGCGGCGGAGGGATGCTGTAGTCTAGTTTCACCCGTATAACACCTAAACCCTAAACCCGCCGCGTGGGCCTTTAGACAGCATGCTTGCCGAGATGAGTGCTGCCACTGCGGATCGACAACAACAGTTGGCCGCAGCATTACCCCGAAGCCGCTATATATACATATATGTATGTTTGTATATGATACATATATTTTTATATGTATGTACATATATATATATATATATATCATGTGTAAAAAATATCATGTATCATATACCCTACGTCTATATATATATATATATATGTGCATGTGCAACAGTTGATGTGGCTCTCTCGTTTTCATCAGAAGCTCTCCAGACCCAAATATTCGGAGGTGTGACTCTAATCCCCGAACCGCGGTCCCCGACCTGGACCACCTGATCCTAAACCCTGGACCTCGTGTAGCATTAAGGCTTGGGGTTTAGGACTGGTTCCACGATATCTCAGGCCAAGCCCAGAAGATGTCCTTGCCTGCTGTGGAAGAACGACTTCGTCGTCACTTTTGCCCTGATGTCGTTGCTGCGGGACGACCTCGGTTGGCGGGTTTAAGACTTAGTTTGAAAATCGAGTAGCAATTATGACTAACAGCGTTCGTAGTTAATAATGGTAAAAAGTAATGAAGGTAAAAAGTAAGGAGGATAAAAACAACATCGATCACAATACTTATTCATTTTTGTTAGTATTATAATAGAGTAACAATAATCACAACAGCATAAGAATAAGAATACGCAATATGAATCTGAAAACATTTATAATAATAACAACAAAAAGAATATAACCATAGGAATGATAAGACCAACACCAAGACCAATAAGCCAAACATAAGCACATATCACGAGCCGGTCTTCAGGAGGCCTGAAACCCAAAGCATGGACCTATACTACACCAGACCGCCCCAACGCCCAAAGCCTAAACCCCGATTCAAACGATGTGTCCCAGAATGCTGAACCCACAAGTAACGAGGCTAGATTCTACAATAGCTCCATGAAGGAGCCTTAAGGAACAGTAGTAGTAACGCTTTCTAGATTCTCGAACAGGGGAAGCCTTCCGCTGAGAGCTCAGGGCGTTGCGAGCTCATCCTCGCGGCATTGGGTATTGCATTCAGGGTTGACAGCCCTAAACCCTAAACCCTGCTGGGAACCCTAAACCCTACTTGGAGGGTCGGGGGACCTAGTAAGTAGATACTTTATAGACTTATAAGTATCATAACCCCACTTAGGACCCCTTTTAGGGTACTTATAAATCTACTTATGACCCACTTACCAAGTCTCCCGACCCTCCAAGTATGGTCCCTAAAACCCAACACCGGAGGGAAGCGGGGGCAAAGGCAGCTAGGAGTTGAGAGTGTGCGGCTGCAAGGCTTATAGGACTTATGGCTTTCGGGCCATGCTTCAAGGGATTTCACTAGGGTTCGTGGGGCTGGCTCTAAAGTTCTAAATGCTTGGAGTCGACGATTGCCCTGTACCTTTCAAATTCTGTATACATGTGTATATATATATAGATATACATACATACACATCATATATATATATATATATCTATGCATATATTGTGCTTATATAGTTTTTGTGCTTAGTTAAACCACCTACTTCACATTACTTTACTAAACTCTACTGCTATACGCTCTCCCTCCCCTCTCTGTCTGCTTCTTTCTCGTGTATATAAAGCATAGTTGCATACATTTTAAAGCTTTGACTCTTCTTGTGGGGATTCGTCTGTCTGGCATTAGTATATTATGTGGGTAGTTCTCTAAATTAGGATCCCGTTCAGGGTCCTTTGTATAAGGGTGCCGTACTAATTATAATGGGGACCTAAAACAGATGCATAGACCGCAAAGACAACCTTCAAAGCACACGACCTCTCAGAGTGTGTGTTGCAAAGGATGCATCGGTTAGCCCCTGAAGTTGCGTTTCGGGTCGAGGGCGAAACATGTGAAGTATGAACATCGGATGCTTATATACACCCCGCATTGGTGCCAGAAAATTATATGGGTAGTTGTCAAAATTATGGTCCCTTTTGGGGTACCCTAAATAATTTGTGCCGTATTATAATAAGGACCCAAAATGGGACCATAATCTTGACAACCACCCATATGCCTTTTCTGACACCACGTGTGCGAATGCAGCACGCGCTCAGCCTGCACCTCGCCTGGAGACATTACAGCGAAATCCGAGAACGGACCCTAATACCGAGGCCTTATAATAATTACCTATACTATTTTGGGGGATCCTTATTTTAATTGTAGTATAATATAAACCCCCAAAATCCTATTCTAATTATTAAGGCCCGTATATTAAACCCAAAGCTCTAAACCGCAACCCATGTTGTTGGAATGATCTTCATCGGACTCCATGAGCTAAATCCCCGTCCCAACTAAGACGCCCATGGCCGTATTCATGAATGCAACATGCAGCCCTAAACCCTAAACCCTAAACCCTGAACCCTAAACCCTAAACCCTAAACCCTAAACCCCTAAAAACCCTAAACCCCTAAAGCCCTGAACCCTAAACCGTCCTGGTAGTCGTGGTGGGAGGACATGTTCGCGTAGGCGCTGAGATGGTCCTGGTGGTCGTGGTGGGAGGGCGCCGTCTCGTCGGCATTCATCTTGGCCAGGCTTCGGGTTTAGGGGTTTAGCGGTTTTGGGGGTTTA
>CAJNDV010034537.1:11474-26194 GCA_905221635.1 Symbiodinium sp. CCMP2456 | reverse complement strand
TATTATGGTTTACGGTTTAGGGTTGTTTTATGGTTTAGGGTTGTTTAGGGTTTAGGGGTTTAGGGTTTAGGGTTTATTAGGGTTTATTAGGGTTTAGGGGTTGTTAGGGCATCAGATTAACAAAAAACAATGTTGTTTAATTGAGGAGTTTCATGTAGGTTACCATAATAGGGACCCATAGTAAATAATTTTCTATGGATCCTATTCTGGTAACTTAAACTAAGCTCCTTAGCCAAATAATATGGTTTCTTTGTCAAAATTATGGTCCCTTTTGGGGTACCCTAAATAATAGGTGCCGTATTATAATAAGGGCCCAAAAAGGGACCATAATTTGGACAACCACCCACATGGTTTCTTTGTCATGGTACCTTAAACTAAGTCCCTTAACAAGAACCCGGGGCTGAGGTCTGAGCAACGCATCGGGCTGAGGGGCATTGGACTTTAGGGTTTTAGGGTTTAGGCTTTCGGTTCGGGGTTTAGGGTTCAGGAATTTATGGTTTAGGGTTTAAGGGTTTGGGCTTTCCGGGTTTGGGGTCGAGGTCGAGGGTTTGGACTAGGGTCTATGGTAATGAGTTTGGGTTTCACGGGTCTGGGGTTTACGGAATTTAAGCAGGTAGGGATTCAGGGCTTATGACTTGAGGCGTCTGGGCGTTACACAGTTGTGTTAAGGGTTTGGGGGTTAATGCTCTCAACACTTCTGCTTGAGGTTAGGAGGCTTTGGCCCAAAACCAAGCGAAGATCGGACTCCGGTAGCGGAAATGGATCGAATTAGGGTCCCTTGTTGTGAGCTTTAATAAGGCTGCCGTACTACTTTGGGGACCTAAAAAGGGACGTGTTCACCATGCTTCTGTCCTTCAGTGTTTGCACCATGCCCATGCCCAGACTCCTGACGCCCTGCAGATCACAAAGCTCCAACCCTAAAACCCCTGAAGCGCCCGAAGCCTTCCTAGCCGAGATCTGAAGCCCTGAAACCCTAAAGCCCTAAACCCTAAACTTGAACCCTTTTGGGGCTCGGGTTTAGATTTTAAGTTTTGGGTTTAGGGTTTTGGGTTTAGGGCTTAGGGTTTAGGGTTTAGGGTTTAGGGTTTAGGGTTTAGGGTCAGGGTTCAAGAGACCCACAGTCTCAAGAAAACCTCTCATATCGCCGCTTCAGACTTGGGTCGCGGCCCGATGTTGCCTCGGCGAGAGTTGAGATTTTTGGCTAGTGGAGGCTTAGGGCTTTTGGGATTTAGGGTTAACGGTTTCTGGTCTAACCCTAAGCCCTAAACCCTAAGGGTTTAGGGTTTAGGGGTTCAGGGGTTTTGGGGTTTTGGGGTTTGGGGGTCGAGGGTTGCTTTCGGTTGATGCAGCTTGGATCTCGGGGGTTGCCGAACCTACCGGCCGGAGAGTTGTCCGAAGATGTGACGCTTTCCGGGTTCCCTAAACCCTAAACCCTAAACCCTCACCGGTTTAGGGTTTAGGGTTTAGGGCTAAACCCTAAATCCTAAACCCTCACCCCTAAACCCTAAACCCTAAACCCTCACCCCTAAACCCTAAACCCTAAACCTTCACCCCTAAACCCTCACCCCTAAACCCTAAACCCTACACCCTCACCCCTAAACCCTAAGCCCTAAACCCTTACCCCTAAACCCTAGACCCTAAATCCTAAACCCTTACCCCTAAACCCTAAACCCTAAACCCTCACCCCTAAACCCTAAACCCTAAACTTTCACCCCTAAACCCTAAACCCTAACCCTAAACGGTTCTTACACTCTGTCGCGGAAGGCGGGACTCTCAGGCTCCAAGGGCTCCGAGTTGCCCGGGGTCTTTTCGAAGATGTCGGGGTAGGGTTTAGGGTTTAGGGTTTAAGGTTTAGGATTTTGCGACCCTACACCGCACCTGGACCTTAGAACACCTACCTTTCTTGGAATCCGTGTTGTGATCTCTTGACATAAATCCTTAAACAAATAGGTTTATTTGTTGTTAAGGTAAACCCTAAACCCTAGACCCTGCCAGAATGAATGGATTTGAAATTTGCCCCGGAATGCATCGTGGCTCAACGCCTGGCCTCGCTGTGACTGGGCGTAGATGATGGGAAGGCCTGGGGGATTGGGGTTTAGGGTCCAGGGTTTAGGTTTTAGAGTTTAGGGGTTACGGTTGAGGGTCCTCATTATGGACAGGAGTTACGACAAATGTATATGGTTTATGGGAAGAAAGGGGGAGTTCTAAGGGGACTATGTGGATTTATATGGGTTTACAAGGAGGCTATGCTCCATGAAGTCCTATGTAGATCATGAGTATCAGTGGTCGTTATTGAGCGTTCTTTATTCTATCAAGCAGCATTCAAGAAGATCTATTGCAAACGTGGTCCATGGTGTTGGCTTTGCGTCTTCGGGCTTATTCTGCTTTGGGTGCGTTCTATTGGGCCTCTGTAGAAAACAGGGGCTGCGAAGGTTAGGAGCTTGAGGCCTTCCATGAGTTTAGGCTCTCTGGGTTTAGCCCTAAACCCTAAACCCTGAACACCCTAAACCCTGAACCCCTAAATCCAAAACCCCTAAGCCCTAAACCCAAAGCCCCAAACCCCAAACCTAAACCCTAAACCCTACCCTAAATTCCCTAAACCCTAAACCCTAAACCCACTAAACCCCTAACCCTAAACCGTAAGCCCTAAACCTAAACCATAAACCCTACCCTAAATTCCCTAAACCCTAAACCCTAAACCCACTAAACCCCTAACCCTAAACCCAAAGCCCTAAACCTAAACCCTAAACCCCTAGCCCTAAATTCACTAAACCCTGAACCTTAGGGCTTTAAGGGTAGACGAGGGCACAACTTTAAAGGATCATGGGACTTAGTCAGTAGGGTTATACATAAGGTAACTATAGTTATAATTAGTCATAACCCCCATCAAGGTACTTATAACCTTACTTACTAAGTCCCATGATCTTAAACCCTAAATCCTAAACCCCTAGCCCTGAACCTTAAGCCCTAAACCCTAAACCTAAACCCTAAACCCCTAGCCCTAAACCCTAAACCTTAGGGCTTCAAGTTTTGACGAGGGCACAAGGCGACTCGGGTCAAGGCACCAGTCCTGAAAACCCCTGGTGACGGGAGAGCCGGCTCGGAATCACAACTCGAAGCTTCCTGAAACTCGTAACCGTCGAACATCATGGGTTTAGGGTTTAGGGTTTAGGGTTTAGGGTTTAGGGTTTAGGGTTTAGGGGGGGACCGTATATCATTCTACTCTTGATACCGCAGGCTATACTTTGGGAACCCAACAGGGGCCCTGATTTAGAACTGCCCAAAACGTCCATGCGTTCACTTGGGGAGCCGACCAAGGCTGTCAATGCAGTCCTTCGCAGTCTTCTGATTTCACAGCGTTTAGGGTTTTAGGGTTTAGGGTTTAGGGTTTAGGGTTTTGGGTTTTGGGTTTAGGGTTTTGGGATCAAGGGCTGGGGCCGTGGGGCTTCAGGGCTTCTAAGGAGCTTCCGTTTAGAAGGAATCGAAAACCCTGAACCCTAAACCCGAAACCCCAAACCCTAAACCCTATTTCAACCACCACAAAGTCCATGCCTTCCGCCCCAAGCCCACAACAACCCACAGTTGGCGCTCTTTCGGATTTAGTTGGTTCCGGCAACGCTGCACGGGGGAAAACCCTTGCGGCCTTTAAAAAAGGAGCCTCATTATTATAGAACCCTACAGTACCCTTCAAAGGGAAGCCTATTGTAGAACACTAGAGTACCCTTTAAAAGGGACCCGATTACAGAACCCTGTTTTGTAGTAGATTCGAAAGCACCCAGGCTCGGGATCTCTCTACACCCAAAAGCCCAAGCATGCTTTCCCAAGGCTCCACATCACGGTCTGTGGGTTTAGGGTTGAGGGGTTTAGGAGTTCAGGGGCTTTAGGGATTTAGGGTCGGGACGTCCTGCTCGTGCTGTAGGCATGATCTTTTTGGTTTATGGGTTTCGGTCATCCTAAACCCTAAACCCAAGGCCTCACGTGTAGACAGTTTCTAGGCAGGATTTGAGCCAGGCTTGGGGCTTTGGGCTCAAGGGTTTCGGATCTTTGTTTTTTTATTTTAAGGATGTAGGGTTCAGGGTTTAGGGTTTCGGGTATACCCTAAAACCTAAACCCTAAACCCTAAACCCTAAACCCTAAACCCTAAACCCTAAACCCTAAACCGCTTCCGGTCTAGGGCTCAAGGCTTCGATTCTTTGGAGTTTTGGGCTCAGCTGGGATCCCCCGCATCCTCAACCCTAAACCCTAGGCACCAGACCCTGAACCCTAAACCCTAAACCCGAAACCCCTAAACCCTAAACCCTAAACCCTAAACCCCCAAACCCTAAACCCTAAACCCTAAACCCTAAACCCTGCAACTTCGAACCAGCCGGTTGCTCCTGAAGCTTGGGGCAAAAATTCCGACAGGATCGCACCTGAGCAAGACAAGAAAGCAAGGAGGGTCGGGGGGGGTTTTTGGGGGTTAGGGTTTAGGATTTCGGGTTTAGGGTTTAGGGTTGGTGATGGCCTCTGCTCCTCTGCAGCTCGAAACTCGAAGCCCTCAGCCCTCACATATTCTACCGTTGACGATATAAATCCTGCATTAATTAAGCATCAGCGCCCATCTTTTTGCTGCACTCTGACGTCCTGCGAGATGTGTGTGAAGCAGCCGTACAGCCCATTCTGTGAAAGGGAAAAACTGAAGAGAGCGAAGCTATATCACCACGATTAGTCCAGAAGGAGCTTCAGGGCTAATCCACTCCAGAGAAGGCCGACGACGGGCGGGCAGCGGTGGGAGCTTGAGCATGGAGAACAGCATAATAAAGGCTCGATGCTTAAAGGACAAGCATCAGCGCCCATCTTTTTGCTGCACTCTGACGTCCTGCGAGATGTGTGTGAAGCAGCCGTACAGCCCATTCTGTGAAAGGGAAAAACTGAAGAGAGCGAAGCTATATCACCACGATTAGTCCAGAAGGAGCTTCAGGGCTAATCCACTCCAGAGAAGGCACCCTATCCATGCCAGGGCAGAATAATACTCACAGCACACCATAGCAAAAGTACACTGTAACACTCAACTCACCTTTCCCATGCTCGAGCGGTCGGTCGGCCTGAAAACAAGTGATACCAAATCCTGCGTGGCAGCAAAGACTTCTCAAAGAAGAGGGCTCTAGAGAGAACCCCCGAAAAAGCAGCAGCCAAATCTCCAATCACCTCCCGAGCCTGCGGCGGCAGCTGAGGGACAAATGTGGCAGCCGTTATTTCTTGAAGGTAGATCTCCATGACACGACCAGAGAGCCAGCGACCGCGTCTACGGACAAGTTCTGCGTTCTCGGTCTGTGCAAGCATCCAGGTAGCCCCACCAGGGCGGAAAGAGGCCAGATCGAAGGCAGGCTTCTCACCGTTTACCAGGCCTAGGCGATCCAGGATGGTCCTCAAGCGGCGGCGGAGGACCCCATCAGAGTAGGGCCAAAGTTTAGCCGCAGCTGGTAAAGGCCCAAACACGACAGAGAGGAGCTCGACAATATCCGACGGATCCACTCGAGCAGCCTGATGCCGAGCTGCTCTTCCGCGAGTCTTTGGGGTGCTAATGCGAAGGAGGGCATGGTTCGTTCCCGGGGCAGCGTCGTCCGGTAACACCAAGTCCCGTCTTGTAGCATTTAGGACCTCACCGATCCGTAGCAATCCAGTCCAGGCAAGGCCAAAGATAGCAGCTTCGACCGGCCATCCCCAAAGGAGAGCAACAGCCATCACAGCCAAAAGAATAGATTTCGGCATAGCTTTGTGGTGGTTGGTCGGCTCCTCAGTAAGCCAAGCAAAAGCCAAATCCCACGGCCTGGTGAGCGATCTCCTGATGGCAGGCCTGAGGCTAGCAACTGCGTTGATAGTCTCAGAAAACTTGTAGTAAGCTTGTCCAGACCTAAAAAGGTGCTGACCGTAGGCTGTGAGGGCCTCACCAATCTGTTCAACATGTTCCCAAGAAACAGCAAGCAAGCTCTCCAGTGAGCGTCCCTGGCTCTCAAGGAGCCACTGAGAAAAGGCCTCAGCAAGTCTAGCACGATTGCTCCTGGTAACAGGTCGGACGACTCGATCAGCTTCAAGCAGTAAACCTGCACGCCTGGTAGCCCGATCGGCATCAGCAGGTGTTCCAGGGGCGGGGGCGGCCATGGCAGCTGCAACTAAAACCCCGAACACCCTGAACCAAAAGACCCAGCCCTCGCCAGGGAACCCAAGAGTAGGGTCAAAGTCCAAGTAAAGCCACGCGGGAAGGGTATCACAAGAGGGCACAAGGCTGAAGAAAAGCTCAACCCGGAGGGAGCAGACGAAGGACTTGAGTTTAGTCCAAGAAAGGCCGAAGGCCAAAGGAGAAAAGACCAAGTGGAAGCAAAAAGTCCACGAGGCAGTGAAGAGCAGGGCCGTAGGCGCAAGGAGGGTTGCAAATCCATAGCAGAGGTATTGAAGGCGCTCAGAGAAACAACGATCCTCTAGAGGCGGCCCCTCGCCAGGGAAACCCAGGGTCCCATCAAAGTCAAGCACAGAATGGTCAGGGGACCGGCCGAGCTCGGAAGCAAAGCGCCCAGCCAAGGTGTGCAAAAGGGCCTCGGAGAAGCCGACCCTCTCGGCGACAAGCACAAGAAAGAGCCTGGCCCAGGATGCGAGAGGCCGCCTGAGCCGAAGTCGACCAATGTTGTGCAGGACTGGCTTTGGCAGCACACAGTGGAGGGCGACCCGACTAGGCTCTCGGAGAGGGCAGAGCCTAGTGGGATCATCAGCAACATTTAAGCGAGTAGGGGCAAAACCAAAGGCCGGGTACAGGTCAAAGCCGACCTGGTGTGCCATAGCTCAGCCCGGGCTGCAGCGCGTAGGAGGTGGATCTCCCTTTTGCAGAGCAGGACTTTGCAACATTACTGTCAACAAGGACAGTGAAGCGGCAGCTGGGTGAGTGGATCGCAAGGTCCCGCTCAAGGATCCCAATCGTGCCCAGCTCAAGCGTGTTGATGTGGGACTGCCCTCTCCAAGGAACAACTCTGTCAACTTTCCACGCAGCAGTCATGAGAACATCATTTGCAACGATGCTTTCAAGGCCGGGCTGCTCGAGGCCTCTGTCAGAGGAGGAGAGGGCAACCTCGAAGGACCTAAGAACTTCATCGGAGAGCCCAGGCGGCAACGGATCCTCAGTACCCTCGACAATAGGGGAGTGAGGGCGAGGGAAGCAGGGGCCCTTTTGAGGCGAAGGTTTCCCTTTTCGGCAGAGGCAAGCTCGGAAAAGGCCTTTTGTCTGAAGATTTGCAGCAAGTCCCACAAGACCGCGGCAGGTGTCCCCGCCGTAGAGGCACAGGTCAAGGTCAACGGTCTGAGTGACCCCTCCAGCAACAGCCTTCCAAGCACGTGTGTTTGTCAGGGGAGAGCCGCGCCGGACGAGGACAAGGCCAGGGGCCCCGAGGTCACGAGCAAACCGAAAACAGACAAGAGCACCAGCAGCAGCCTTCGCGGCAAGCCTTGACCTAAAACCAGAGGGCTGGCTAATGCTATTTTCTCGTGGTCGCTCCTTTGTCGCAGAGCCCTGCCAGGAGGAAAAGGGAAGCACCAAGACACCAAGGACATGCCGGGCCTTGAGGGCAGCATGAAGCCAAGCTTGAAAATCGACAGAGGAGACATCGAAGTGCTCGGAGGTCCTTAAACTGATGGTCGGGCCAAGCCTAAGCCCAAAGTTCGGGGCCCGCTTCACCAGGCTTTTTGAACACCGACCAATAAGTAAGACATCGATCTTGAAGGGGACCTGCTTGGGAGGGCTCTCAAAGGAGGGTCCAACATCTTCGTCTTCAAGGGCCTCCCCGGCAGCCCTCAGGAGCTCACGGGCACCCACATCGAGCCTAGAGTAGCCTCCCCGCCGGTCAGCAGTCTTCCAAAGGGACTGGGCGAAGCTCTTCTCGACAGGGGCCGAACAAGTGGCACCACTCCCAAGCGAAGCGTCGGTGGCGAAGACGGCAGGCAACGTAGGGGCAGAGAGGTCCGAACTCACAAAGGCCGAAAGGACACTGGCCAGCACAAGCTCCTGTGCCATGCGCCTAGGCTGAGCAAAAGCTCGTTGGGTGGCCTTGGCGGAGACATCAACCTGGGCTGCTTTAAAGATGTCAGAGAAAAGCACCATAAAGCACCTCCGATAGAGACTCACGGCAACCCACGCCCCTGAGAGCCGCGAAGCCAAGGTAGAGGAAGTGATAGGGAGAGAGGCTGCTCTGAGACTCAAAGACGCAAGAGCAATCCTCCTCCCCAACGGGGCACCACAGGGCACGATGCCCTCAGAAAGGCACCGAGGGCTTGAGTCAACTTCGCTCCCTATAGCCTGGAAGCAGTCAGCTGCTATCACATCCTTCTCTGGGCTGCCCTCTATAGCCTCAGCAGCGTAGGCTTTTTGAGCTAGCTCGTGGGCGTGGGCAGCTGGGCTAGCTCGTGGGCGTGGGCAGCTGGGCTCCTCAAAGGGTCGGCAGAGCGGGGCAGGATGCTCACACTGACAAAGTCGTCTATCACAAGAGCCTGAGCGTCATGGCCGATTGGCGGAGGCTCTCTGTTCAGAAGCGCCTGCTCGGGCCTAAGGGCCCCATGGTAGGAAAGGAGCTGGGAATGTGCTTCGAGGGCGAACTCAACGCCCAAATGATCCCCCTGAAAGAGGCTCTTGAAGCAGGGAGTGTAGCAATCCCAGTCGACAAGAACGGGAACACAGGCGCTGCTGGAGCCCTCACGGATCCCGGCAGCTCGCAGCTCCCATCCCCAAAAGTCAAAGGGCAGACAGTTCGTCACAGATCGGGCCCGGCTAACTCTGGCCTGATGATAAAAATCCTTTCTGTCAGAGATAAAGGCGACGATGCGATGAGTGTGGCGCGGCAACTCCATTGCAAGGAGAGAGCTCCCTGAAGGCAGCAGAGCGCTGGGGCCCCGCACATGCATCTCAGATGCGTTGGGCAAACGTCTGTCGCCTATCTGGCGGTCACGGTCAACGGCCTTAAAAGCCCCAAAGACGCGGCACCTCCCAAGGTAGGGCGGAGGACCTGGCACGAGGTCAAGCAGACCATTTCTGCTCCACAGCACAGAAAGCCTGAGGTTCTCTTCTCTGTCTTCGGACTCAAAGGAGGGCACAGCAGCAGGGTCAAAGCCAAGACCATGATGTAGGATAGACGGGTCCTGGAAGGGAAGCCACAGGGGGCCATCCAACCACGCGGCAAGGTCCCAATGGCCCTTTCCTGAAAGCTTCATCCGCGAAACATCGAGGGACCTGTAGGGATGAAGCTGGGGGAGGTCAGGAGAGGGAGAGACCTGTGGCACCTGAGACCCAGCAAGTGCAGAGTAGCCAAAGTTGGACCTATCCCCCAGACCGGCTGCAGCAGAGAAGCTCTCAAGCTCCAAGAGGCGAGCAACAAATTCAAAGCCTGAACGACCTGGAGGGAGAGGGTATTCCTCCCCAGGCCTGTCACACGCACGTATGAGCTTCATAAGCCTGTTGTAGACTTGCCTCTGGTGGGCATTGGGAAGCCTCCACAGCAACTCCTGAGAGGGCCTGCGAAATCCATCATGGATGTAGTTAAGGGCAAGCACGCTCACGCAAAGCAGCCTCCGTTGGTAGAGGCGACGCCAAGCAACACGGGAGAGCCGTGGGCCACTGCCCTGGAAGAGGCCCAAGTAGGGCAAAGGCAGTGGGAACGTAGCTGAAGGAGGGGCAGAGCCGCTCCGGTCAGAGGGCGATGCAAAAGTTGAAGCAAGGTAAGCTCCAAAACCAGTGCGGGAACGCAAAACCCACCGAGGCAGGGATGCCGCGAACTTCGCAAAGGTGCTCGTAGTGCAAAAAGAAGAGGAGACGTGGGCTGCAGATGGCGCCTCAGGCTGGCCTTGAAACTTCAAACAGGTGGCGCCAGGAGGGCCTTCATGCTGGTTCGTGGTGCAACGTGTGCGCAAATGCGGCGGAACATAGGGTGGAGCAGCAAGGCTTTCACCAGTAGGGATAGCAACATGGACGCTCCAGCCTCGATTCAGGTCTGGCTGTCCTTCTTCGGCCGTCTTGGCTGCCGCTTTGGCCTGGCGGCCTCTCCCTCGGGTGACGGCTCGGACCCAGCTCCCGAACCCTTTGCTCTGGCTGACTCCTGCCGGCGATTTTGGATCACCTCCATTTCCCGCAGGTAGCCCAAAACAACAGTCATCCAACGTTGGCTTGCGAGAGGGGCAAAGGGGCGGTTCCTCCCCAGGGTCGTCACCGAGCGGTTTGCAAACATCCCCGCGGGAGGTTCTTCCAACCACGTAAGCTGGTAGGCCAGGTCCATCCTGCCACCGTCTAGACTGGCCTGTTCCAAAGAAACTGCCAGGAGCGCAAGGTGATCCTGACACTGTTCTATCTTTCCCGCTTGCATCGCGTCCATTGCCATGGCGACTTGGTGGGCTATCAAAGCTAGGTCTTTGACCTGCCCAAACCCGCCGAAGCGTTCGTGGTATCGGGTCAGGCAAATGCCCTGACTCAATAAAGTCGCCGGATCTACTGTGTGAGTGACCGCCGGCGCCATGCGTCTCGCCATGTTTGCCAGAACGGCTGAGTAGAAGGTCCCGCGGCCCGAGGCCAACTCGTCCTGAAGACGGTTCCGCTGTGCAGCCCCCCTGGTGCTGGCTGCCCCCTGAGAGCTCAGGTCCAGCAAAGGGTCGGAGTTTGCAGAAGACAGCTGTGCCACTAAGGCGGTGAGGGCCTGACTCTGAGCAAGCACGGCACGCGCAAGGTGGCTGGAGTCCTCCTGCCCCGTCTCCCCCTCGAGCTCTTCGGCCTCTGCGGCTGCAGCGAGTAGTGGGGCCTGAGGTGCTAGGGGCCGATCACGCTTAGCGGGGGCTGCTTTGGGGTGGCTCCTAAGCCTAGGGGCTCCGACAAAGGGGCCGTCGGGCCTGCAGACATCTTCTTCTCCATAGCCTCCTGCTTCGACACAACGTCCTCTAGTTTTGCAGCTATGCTGGGCAGGGAGGCCGTGAGGGCTTCGAGCTGGGTCGCCAGAGCCGAAGTTGTAACTCGCTTTGGCCTTGGTGGCTGTTCGGAACCTGTAGCCCCACCTACTGCTCTTGGAGGATCGTCTTTGGACAAGCGGAGCCTGGCCCTGGCGGGAGGAACTGCAGGCCCTTCTTCGGCAGAGTAGAAGGCCACACGCTCCTGAGGGGTTTCGGGCCGCTGCGCCCAGACCAAGGCTTGCTGCAGTAGGGCAGAGGGTTCTGGGACTATGTCGGGGGAGGCAGGGTTGAAAGCAACTAAAAACTCGGGCTCTATCCCAGCAACCAGAGGAGTGAAGCGAGGCACAGCCAGGGCCGAGAAATCGACTATGACGCACCGAACGGTAACCCCCGGCTGAGCAGTGATGCCCTCGTCGCCCAAAAGGCCTCCAGCAACATTTGCTCGGTAAGAGGGCCCAATCACATCCTCCATGGAGGCATGGGCACCAGCGGCTAGCTCGCCGGGGGTGATCACGTCCTCCGGGATTGCAGCCATAAAGCCATGACCCCTCTTCATTACCACTATAGCATGGGCCTCGGTGGCTACATCGTCTGATCCTCCAGGATGCTCGTAGATGAAGGTAACCCCCGAGTCGCCGAAAGTCTGAATGTGATCCATGTCTAGGCTCCCAAAGGCCAGCGAACCCCGGCCGCCAACGCGTAGATCTCAGACTCAGTTTCCGAAGGGAAGCCGTGGAAAACGGCCCGGCTCGAGGAGAGGGGACCAACGACGTGGGCCACGTCTCGGTAGGATCGGTAGAGGGCCGGCTGCACCCCAGGCCCCTCAAGCACAGGATAAAACCGAGAGCCCAAAGACAAACGCTGAGATGCCGATGGCGTGGGGAAGCCTCCTGAAAGAACTTCGTGGGCCCAAAGTCCGGCCCGCCAAGCACGGCGAACCCGGTGCTCAGATGAAAGATTTCCGCACTCAGTGAGATACCTGGCCTTGCTCAGAATATATGCAGGGCACTCAGGGAACCTAGCCTCGACCTCGGAACGAAGAGGAGAGCTGGTGGCCGAAGCCTGCAAGTGGTCCTGAACAGCAGGGCCTGAAGAAACAACAGCGGGGGCAGCTGGCAAGGAGCCTGGAGCCTGTAGACCTGGCAAGGCGGAAGAAGGAGGAGTCTCAAGCTCAACTCCAGCACGGGAGGGCGAGGGAGTCTCGGGCTCACCTCCTGAAGGTCGTCTGCCTGTCGAGGAGAGGAAAGAGCCTGAAGCCTGGGAACCTAAGGCACGTGCAACCAGAGGAGTCTCGGGCTCGACTCTGGTGAGGGGCCCGAAGGCCTGCAAGGGATATGCTTGGGGAGACTCAGGCTCTACCCGGCTAAAGGAGGCACTGGGCTCAAAGGACTGCAGGTGGGTAAGAAGGGAAGTGGCCTCAGAGAAGGGGCCTCGCACCGTAACCTCTAGACCACCTAAGTTTACAACCAAACTAACCTCAGCGGCCGGAGCGGTTGTCTCCCGTGGCATGCAAGTAAGACCGAAGTCGAAGAGCCGATGCCTCAGGAGAAGGAACCCTCTGCGGAGGGGCTTCAGAAGGATGAGGAAAAGTCCAAAGCCCAAGTCGGAAAGCGAGGTAGCCCAGGCACACAAATCCACAAATCCAGCCTAGGACAAAGGCCAAGGCAAGACCAGGAAGGGTCGAAGGGTAACAATGGATAGGGCAACCCAAACCCCAGAGATTAGAGGTGAGCCCTTCACGAACAAAACCCAAGACCCTGAGGGCTTCCATCTACAGCTTGAGCATGGAGAACAGCATAATAAAGGCTCGATGCTTAAAGGACAGGGTTTAAGGTTTAGGGTTTTGCCCCAAACTATGGGGGTTATGGCATATGCCTTATTATGGGTAATACAGGATATAATATATATATATATATATCTCTCTCTCTCTCTCACCAACCGTGCGTCTTACATCTGTGGAGCCTAAATCCTAAGTCCAACACTCACTACGACTTTGGCCTGATGGCCTGCGGCACGCCTCTGCTACTTTTAACAGCAGTCTCCACCACCGTCTTGCTGACCCCGAGCCCTAAACCTAAAACAAAGCACGGAACCTCAAAGTACATCGAAAACCCCAAAAAACCTTCTCTGTAGCATGGGCGGGCACAAGCAGCTCTTTCAAACGACCAGAGGCTCATGTGGTACCGGGGTGACAACAAGCTGTACTACTCTACTGCTCGAGGCTGGATCCTCCCGGGAATCATCTTTTCGGGGTTTAGAGTTTAGGGTTTTTTTTTGGGGGGTTAGGGTTTAGGGTTTAGGGTTTAGGGCTTCGGGGTTTAGAGTGTGAAGCAAAAGCAAGATTAAGAAAATCGACAGCAATCCCCTCTACAATCCTCGAACCAGCATAGTTACGCGGCCATACTAGATTATACCCCAGCTAAAGTGCACACTCCTGGGCGCGCCACTACCCAAGACTCCCTGGAGAGGGTGACGAGGATCACCTCTGGCGACGATGCGTGCCCTCGAGTTTGGGACCAAGCAAAAGCCCCTCAAACGCCTCAACCGGCGGCGAAAAGCTGTGGCGCCAAGACCGAGGCCTCTTGTGCCTAAACCCCCGGACTCTCTACATCTCTCCACCTCCCTCGCCCAACTGGCAGGTTGAGACAAATACAAAACAGGAATGCAAACTCTGACTCGTACCCTCAAACAAAGAGAGCCTTAATTTTCCGAAACCACCCTCATTAAACAAAAGGCTGCAAAAACACATACACGTTACAGAAGACTCTGTTTTGATCCGTCTACACAAGAACCTCCGAATCTGCGAAGCCTGCCTTACCCAGCGAGTTCGCCAGGGTTAGTAGCCGAATTGCCTTCGTGCACTTGAGGGTGGAGATGGTAGGGCTCAGAGCACTGAGGCGCATAGTAGGGATGAGAACAAGGTTTAGGATTTCTTAGAGTTCCGATTTTCTGATGCAGGGGGGAGGGCTGTGAAATCAGGATTCGGGGTTCGGGTTAGGAAAGCGAGATTTAACGGTCAGGGTTTGAGATTTTCGCGCTTAGGATTTAGGGTTCAGGGCTGTAGGTGTCAGGTTTCAGGGGAACCCTCGAAGGGAGCCCGGTAGAACGTCTTATAGGAACCCTAAGCCCGTACAGAACGCTGACAGTACCCTTATAGTGTTTAAGGAATGCTGGAGATACGAGAAAGAGCTTGGGGAGGAGTCGCTGAGGCTCTGTCGGGATGCTGTACATGAAGTTCTACTTCCTTGCTGGATGATGGCTTAGGGCCGCTAACTGCCAGATACCGGTAACCCTAAACCTTAAGTGCTAAACCCTTCCGGGGATGTCGGCACAACTTTGATTCCGTGACTTGGGGCTTTAAGCTCCGGGCCCCTAGGCACCACAGCTGCAGTTTGGGCACCCTGACCATCGCTCCGGTTCACGAAGAAACAAAACCGAATGCTGCAGCTAAGCCGCTCGTTTGGGAAGATTCGGACACATGAAGGCTGGAGCTCAGGCTCAAGTTTGAGCGTCGCAGTCCAGGATATCAATCAGCACCTGCTACCTGTTGACCCTAAACCCTAAACCCTAAAGGCTAAACCCTAGACCCATAAGTCAGGTTTTCCGATCAAGGGAAGATCGCGAAGATTTGCGGTTGTACCGAAACAGTGTTTAGGGCCAGACCCCCCAAAGTAGATAAAATAATGGCCCAAAACATGTAAACGGCTATTATTTTACATACTTTTGGGGTCCAGGTACGGTTTAGGTAGCCCTTACGCACGTTAAGCCTTGGA
>CAJNDV010034537.1:275-11374 GCA_905221635.1 Symbiodinium sp. CCMP2456 | reverse complement strand
TATTCCCGAAAGACGCTATCATGTGGCAGAAAAGCACCTTGCAGTGGCATGGGCCTGCCTTGCAGCCCTGGATGACTGGCTTGATATTGAGGCATCTTCGCGCAAGCGAACGAGCCAGACGACCGAGCCACGAAACCGCGGCGCAAAGAATCGCAGATTGAAGCTCAATGTGGGGTTGGGCTCAACTGTGAGTCAGGACAAACGAAGTTCACGGGCTGGGACCTTAAGCTTCAGGGCTTGAAGATCTACAGGGCTTAATTAGACCCTAAGGGTTCAACAGAGAAGGTTTTCACTTCATCCTAAACGTCCCTTAGATCCCCAACCCGACATCAAAGAAGTCCCTTAAACCCCCCAATCCTAACTCCAAAAACCCAACCAACCGTTACTCCAACGCTTCCGACCGCTTCGGATCTGGACTGGGGTGTCGCTAAACCCTAAACCCTAAACCCTAAACCCTAAACCCTAAACCCTAAACCCTAAACCCTAAACCCATGACTGTCGGCCCCTTCGCGAACCCTTAAGCCGGCTTTAAAGGGTTTAGGGTTTAGGCTTCAGGGCTTCGGGTCTCGGGTTTTGGGCTTCGAACTCCAAGCAGAATCCTTTCAAAAGCCCCAAGCGCTTAAACCCTCAACCCTTATGGACCCCGTATAGTGAGGGTAGAAGTATGGGAGCTCTTAAGGGCACATACAGGGTATATAGGGTTTAGGGTTTAGGGTTTAGGGTTTAGGGTTTAGGGTTTAGGGTTTAGGGTTTAGGGTTTAGGGTTTAGGGTATATACGGATCCCAGGGTTAAGGGCCCATACCAGGGGCCCATGGTTTCAACCTTAGGCGTAGAGTATAGATCGCAGAGCTCCTGCAGAACCGAATGGGAAGCCTTATGGAAGCCTCATCGAACCCAAATCGAAGCCTTATGGACCCCATATAGTAGGTTTAGGGTTTAGGGTTTAGGACATAGATTGTAGAACCCCCACAGAACCGAATGGAACCCTTATCGAAGCCTTCGAGATCCCGCATGGTACATGGTAGAACCCCTACAGAACCGAACGGGAAACCTTATGGAATCCCAAACCCGAAACCCTAAATCCTAAACCCTAGACCCGAAACCCTAAACCCGAAACCCTAAACCCTAAACCCTAAACCCAAATGGAAGCCTTAAAGATCCAGGCTCAAGGACCGCACCTCCTCCGAGCAAGCGGCCAACTGAGAGGCCACGTTTCTCTTCATGGCCTTTCCAAGCTGAGCTCTTTTTGGGTGGGCTTAAGGTTCCTACCCTAAACCCTAAACCCTAAACCCTAGACCCTAAACCCTAGACCCTAACCCTAAACCCTAAGGGTCAGGGTAGGGTTTTGCGTTTAGGGCTCTTTATGGAAGCTTTAGAAGGTTCCGAGGATTAGGGCTTTGGGTTTCAGGGTGTTTCTGTTTAAAGGGCCTTTTAGGGTTTTAGGGTTTAGGGTCTAGGGTTTAGGGTCCAGGCTTTAGGATTTAGGATTTGGGATTTAGGGTTTGGGATTTGCGGTTTTAAGGTTGAGGGTTCTTTCCTAAGACAGGTTGAATGTTCACGGCTTATGGTGTCAAGGTTGAGGATTTAAGGTCTTGTTTAGGGCGAAGACCAAGAGGTTTCTTGAACAAAGGAAGGTGAAAGGTTTCGTTTTTCAGGGTTGTTTAGGGCCTCAGGTTGTAAAGTATAGGAATAAAGGTCGAACTATGTACTGCAAGCAGCTAGACACTCGCAACCACAGCCCAGACGGCAGCCCTGCGTATCGGGGCTATGTATGGCTAAACCCTAAACCCTAAACTATAGGGGGACAGGGGCTTTAAACCTTGACCCGGCAAACTGCTTCGGTGCATCTAAACACCCACAGTGCGCCTCAGGAATCGGCTGCTCCTCGCTGCTGGAACACAGCAAGGTTCCCAACCACAGCAAAGACAACAGCGACGGCCCCACCGCAACACCGTCCAAACACGGACGTAATCATGCTAGCAAAAGGCGACGATACATATGATGATCATTCTCGTCGTGCTGAACCTCCTTAGTGACGACGACAATCATGGTGACGATTATGCTGTTGCGCAAGTCATTGCTGGTTCTGTGTGCCACTTCGTCGCGCTGGCTGTTCCTACTGGTACTGTGGCTTCAACGAGTTCGGGTTGACTGTGATGGTGCTCAGGTCATGTGAACTCGATGGTGATGATGGGGATGATGATGGGGATGAGGATGATGATGAGGATGAGGATGATGATGGTGATGGCGATGGCGATGGCGATAGCCATGGTGATGCTGATGCTGATGCTGATGCTGATTATGATGATGATGATGATGATGATGATGATGGCGATGACGATGATGATGATGATGATGACGACGACGACGATGACGACGATGATGATGATGATGATGACGATGACGATGATGACAGTTGCTTGAATGGGTAGTGAATGATACCTATATGCCTGAAAACGGCAATGATACAACGGCATGCGATGCAACAGTCGTCAAGATGACCACCACCAAGACAGCCATCACTACCGCCGCCATCAAAGACATCGCAGGCATGGATACATTATGATACATTCGCTGGAACATGAAGGCGGGACTACCCACGCTAGAGCGAGCGGGAACATCGCGATGGCACTGACAGCTTAGCCTAGGTGTATGCTGCTACTCATCATAGTCTGGAAACCGAGCAACACAACACCCATGGCAATGTCATTTACAGCAGCCAGACCACGACATCAGTCAACATTCTGGTAGCTAGCATTCGTCGTGTCTCAAATAGGCTTCGTACTGAAAGATTGAGACCCATCACTCCTCCGAAAGACTGACAGCTACTGCAAAAGGGTTAAGCAAGATATTCTTGTTGCTAGTTGCGCCTTCCTGGAAAACCATGCAGATCCGAATTCAAAAGCAGTGTCAACATGTAGATGGAAATGAAAAGTCCTCCAAAGGCTTGCAAACATCCATGTGAAGATCCCGGAAGACCTCACACATCACTTCGGAAAGATGGGCCAAGAAATTGCCCCCAGCTGCCCAGCAGGCAATTCACTGCGTCTTCCACGGCAACTGCGGCTGGCACGAAGAAAACATGGTGAACGTCCATGTCTAGCATAAACCCACAACCTAGACCTTCTTAGCCTCGAAGCTCCATGTCCTGGGAGGCGACATGCTGCCCCACTTTACCAGAACCCCAGAAAAACCCCCGGAGGAATTCCGACCCACAGTACTTTGCCGACACCTAACTTCAGTCATACCGATGTTAAAACCTCCTAGACCCGATCCTAAAACCTAAACCCTAAACCCTAAACCCTAAACCCTAAACCTAAACCTAAATGCCTTGCACCCAACCACTCAGAGCCGAGGACATGAGTCAGCGGGAACAGCGTGTCATCCCAATCAAAGACAATGACAGTCCTGCGCGCAAGCTCCGGTTACGTGTTTAGGGTTTAGGGTTTAGGGTTTAGGGTTTAGGGTTTAGGGAACCTACTACCTTGATTCCTGGAAGCAGGTTCCTTTAAGGGTTACACAATGCACTTTTTGGGATTGCCCTAGCCCTCAACCCAATAGGCAATAGTCATAAGACGAAGGAGATCAGTAAATTAGAAGAGGACACAACGCTGGGCATGACGACAAAGTGGAAGTAGTACGGCTCATGATGTAAATCCTGCAGTTCCCCGAATAAGGAATACACCTCCTTAAGGTAATGCAGGATATGAATCATCGACAGTAGTAGCAGCGGCAGCAGCAGAAGCAGTAGTAGCCGTCGTCGCACAGCCTGAGATCTCAAGCTTATCTTACGGAGGCGCAACCCTAAACCCTAAACCCTACGAGGCCCTAAGGCACTAAACCCTGAAGCTACAATGGCCCAAAACTCTAATGCAAGGCCCGAGCCGTGGACTCTTGAACTGAACCCTAAACCCTAATCCCTACACCCTTCTAAACCCTAAGCCATCCTAAGCCCTAAACCCAGGGCACATGCTCCTCGAACCTCTGGAAGACATGCTCTTGGCTTCGGCATCCAGGCTTTGCGCCGGAGGCTGGAAATTTTCCTTTTCTGCCTCCTGGCACGTGCTTGGGATTTAGGGCTTAGGGGTTGACGGTGCGCTGTTTGGGTTTGGCGTTCAGGGGCTTAGCTGGCGCAGCTGTGCGTTGAAGATGTTGCATATCGAAGCATCACGTCGGTTACAGAAGTCTCGACATCGGAGACGAGGCCTAAACCCTAAACCCAAAACCCAAAACCCTACACCCTAAACTCTAAATCCTAAACCCAAAACCGCTCTGTTGAAACTTTGCAGCTGCCCCACATTCATGGTACCTCGAGCCAGCCGGAAACCACCCGAAACCCTCAACTCTCCAAAGCCTCGAAACCCGAAACCCTAAACCCCTAAGCCCTAAACCCCCAAACCCTAAACCGCCAAACCCTGAACCCAAACTCCTAAACCCCCAAACCCTGAACCCAAAACCTAACAGACCTAGACCCTAAACCCTGAACCCCTGAACCCCAATGAAACCCCTTAAAGAAACCTTAGAGAACTCGAGCTAACGATCTCAAGGGGGGGCTTTTGGGGTCTCTAGAGCTAGGGAAGGTAGAGTTATGTATTTTGGGGTTTTGGGTTTAGGGTTTGGTAGGTTTAGGGTTTCCGGCTCAGGGTTTAGGGTTCAGGGTTTAAGGGTTCAGGGTTTAAGGGTTTGGGGTATAGGGCTCAGGGGGTTTGGGCGTAGAGAGTAGGGTTGCGGAGGCTGTGTGGAGCCTGGTTTAGGACCTGGTGGGCGGCTCCCTCGATCGTCTGGGTTCCGCTGACTACTTTTTGGGGACAGCTCACGTGCTAAGCAAAAAGTTCCGCCAGGAGGACCTTGTAGCATGCCGGAACGGGAAACTTGGCAAGCCTATCCCGGGGCCGGATTGCAGGGTTGGCTTTTAGGGCTTAGAGTTTAAGGCTCTGGGCTTTTAGGGTTTTAGGGTTTGGGGTTTTAGGGTTTATTTAGGGTTTAGGGTTTGCGGGGCCCTGGGCTTCTATCACGAAGGGCTTTGGATGGAAGGTACCTAAATTGCACCCAACGAAGGCTCACCAGAAGCATTCTGACTTATAGTTGCCCCCTGTAAAGAAGAAGCCGAAGCATTCTGAGCTAAACTTGCACCCCGTAAAAGCAAAGAGGCTCAAGCTTCAACACAAAGTCACGAAGTGCTCTTGAGTTGAGTCGCTGGGTAGAGTCCCTCAAACCGTCAAGCCCTCAAGCGCCCAGGCTCAAAGCCCGAACACCCCCACAAGCCAGCCTAAGACTCTAGAGCCCCTAAGCCCTAAACCCTAAACCCTCAACCCTAAACCCTAAACCCTAAGCCCTAAACTTTTAAACCCTAAATCCTAATCCTTAAGCCCTCAACCCTAAACCCTAAAACCTAAACCCAAAGCCCTAAACCCTAGACCCTAAACCGCCACACCCCCGGAACGAAAGCAACCCGATGGCCTTAGTCCCCGAGCCTTCAATCTTCAACAAACCACCCTAAAGCCCAAAACCCCAAAACTCTAAAAGTAGGGTTTAGGGTTTAGGGTTTAGGGTTTAAGGTAAAACCCTAAAACCCCAAACCCTAAACCCTAAACCATTACCTAAGTTTGAGGAGTAATCTCTGCCTTACATCGCAGTTTGTTCAGCCCATGCCCTGCACTTTGGGCCATATCAGATATCGTATGTTGGATCTTATATAGTATATGCCACGAATATATATACATATATATATATATATATAATACTATATATATATATATATGTTATAAAATGCATACTGCATTATCACGTGCCTTATTCTGCCATATCTCCCAATTTACAAAATTAGTTAACCTCGAAAAATACCCTAAACCCTACTTAATGAACCCTAATTAACACAGAAACCCTAAACCCTAATTAATACAGAAACCCTAAACCCTAACTAATACAGAAACCCTAAACCCCAACACATAAACCCCTCGAAAAGACGAAGAGTTGAGCTGCTAAGCCCTAAACTCTAAACCCTAAACCCTAAACCCTAAACCGTGCTCGCCATGGGTAGCTGCCCGGAGCCCGCAAAGCGTCGCCGAGGCAAACTGACTGTGCTCGGCCTGGGTCTGGGGTGGGTCTCCGGGTTTTTTGGGTTTAGGGTTTAGGGGTTTAGGGTTTAGGGTTTAGGGTTTAGGGTTTAGGGTTTAGGGTTTAGGGTTTAGGGTTTAGGGTTTAGGGTTTTTGGTGTTTGGTTTAGGGTCTAGGGTTTAAGGTTTTAAAGGTTTAGGGGATTAGGGGCTTTAGGGTCTAGGGTACAGTTTGTGGCGTGGCGCTTCTCACTTCGTGCTGGCCATCTCTTGCAAGGCGGTGTAGGGTTTAGGGTTTAGGGTTTAGGGTTTAGGGTTTAATGCTTGCTCATGCCAGTTTCCCGACCCCACCGGAACCCTAGGGTTTAGGGTTTAGGGTTTAGGGTTTAGGGTTTAGGGTTTAGGGTTTAGGAACCCTGATCCTGATAGCCTGGCTCAATGCCCCAAGCTCAGGAACAGGACAACAAACACAGAACGGAAACTTGACAACAATCAATGCACGGCCAGCGCTCTCCACAAAGCACCTCCAAAACTGAATCACCCCGAATCGCAAGACGTGTCTAAGGTGTAGCTGAATGTAGCTGAAGTCAGTTGAGGTCTCGACTCCTACGCGCATCTGAACATGCCACTTTCGGATCGCTCTGAAGCGGGCGGCAGGACTGCGCCTGAGGCGCCATCGTCTCAGGGTTTAGGGTTTAGGGTTTCTCACGGTTCAGATCACAATCAGCCAAGGCTCTATAGTACACCCTAAACCCTAAACCCATACGGTCTTAGGGCTGAGCTTGTTCCTAAGCTCCTGGGTCATCGAGTTGGGGTTAAGGGTCTATGGATTCGGGTTCAGGTTCATTTACCTCGGCTATGTTGCTGCCACCGTGTGCTGCCAAAGCCTTTTGCTGAAGGAACATCGAAACACAGACTTAGTGAGCTCTTTTGATTTGCACAGTCGCACCGTGCCAATTTCATCTATCCAAGAGAGTTCGGAAATACGTTTGGCAGTCAGATAAAATACGCTACCTTCCAGATGCCGCATGTGATCGAGAAGGGAACATCTGAAATCTGGACGTAACGGTCCTGGGAGTTGCATGACAAACTTGTGCAGGCCGAAACATCATCAAAGTTGTTTCCGACCGACAAGCCTTGCCTCGAAATCTGTCCAGGGCCTCAGAGCTGACAGAAGCACATTCTCTTGTTCTCAGCTGTCGTGCCTTTGACATCATGCTGGCTCCCAGCACATGCTCTGACAGAAGAATGCCATACTGCCTTTGGGTGGTTGTCAAAATTAGGGTCCCTTTTTGGGTCCTTATCATAATACGGCACCTATTATTTAGGGTACCCCAAAAGGGACCATAATTTTGCAAGTACCCATATCAGACAAGCGGCAAATCAGCACAAATCGCCATTGATCCCACATTCAGGTGATCAAGCTTGGGCCAGACTGAACGGCCAAGCGACAAAAACGTATACTGGACTGTGGCTTCTACTATGTTGCTTTTGGGTACCACGCAAACTCCATAAGTTAGCTCAACGCCCAATATCTCCACATATCTCCACTAGTCCATGCTGCCAGCTCCCCCAACATCCCCAAAGCCTAAACCCTAACTCCCAAGTTGTTCGGCTTTCGGACATGTCGAGCTTGAACCAACAAACCCGAGATCCTCATGGCAACTCATCCCCCAATACCCTAATACCCCAATGCCCCAAGACCCCAAGACCCCAAGACCCAATACCCTAATACCCTAATGCATTGAATGCCCAAAACCCCATTTCCCCCCCCAAGGTGCGCAAAACTTAGCTTTATTGGTTCGTCACGCCACACCCATGGATCAGATGGATCACTGGCTTCGGGGGTGGGGCGCGTGAGGTGTTCAGGAAGCAGGGATTTGTTGCGAGGTCTCGAGACATTTCTACGTCCTCCCTCAGCAAGACTCTGCCACTTACCAAAAGATCCTTCCACACAAGGTGTGAGACCCCTCTTCTTTTTAAGGCAACTTTCCGAAAGTAGCGCGAAGAACGAAAACCACACACACACACAAAGCAGCTTTCGTAGGGTTCAGATGATCTCGTCATCCGGGACCATTGGCGTTGCTAGCGGTTAGCGGCTGGTTAGCATCTTCAGGGTTATTGGCACGGCGGTGGCCACATTAACGTGGAGATGGGCTCAAGCTGAATCGGGCAACCACAACCAACACGAAGTGGCCGCTATTGCACTCGCCGGGAATTAAGCATCTGGAACCATTTTCATCCAACTTGCGGCATGGTCTTGCCCAAGGCAGTATCCTCTCAAATAAATGAAGGCGGAAAGAACCCGGGCATCCTGCGACGCATTCAACCATGTGAAGTCTGACCACTGTGGCCAGTATCTCTCTGGTGCTGGTGTGTTGTATAGGGGAGATTATTAACACAATTAATTTTGAACCCCCAGTACAAGTTTTTTTGCAGCTGGGGCCAAGTTAGAGCGCGGCTGTTTCGAAACGCTGACCTCACTTTGGGCTGCTTTGAGGCGAAAACAACCCAACTAGCGCACGCTCTGTTTCGAAAACAGTGTCACAACTAGCTGTCCCGCAGTCTCGAGGCAGCACTTCCGCAGTCTGGCACTGGGTCCCACCAGAAGGTCACTACAAGGTCACTACATGGGGCCTTTTGGGTCGATTCGCCACTTTCGCAGTGCTCCTGTCTTGGCGGTCCCAGTCCCGGTCCCGCTGGCACTCCAGTCGGCAGTCCCGCGGAAGTCCCACGGCAGTTGCAAGGGGCGTAGACACAGGCGTTGCCACAGGGTAACCACAGCATAACCACAGCGTAACCACAGCGTAGACACAAAGTTGAAAAAAAAATTAAGGTTCGCTACAACCTTCTTTCCAACGCGCAAACCGTCAATACTCAAACCGCCAGTATCAATTGGTCCTTTCGTTCGGCCGTTCAGTTTCGAGGCAGTTCTGCCGCAGTCGAGCCTCTGGCCCCAGCCCTGATTTTCGCCTGTTTCTTGCAGTTTCGAGGCCAGAGGAGCAGTAGTGGAGCAGCAGGGGAGCAGCAGAGGAGCAGCAGAGGATCATCAAAGCAACATCTGCGGAGCGTCACAGAAGCAAAAAACAAGTTGAGGTTTCTACACGTTTCTTCCTGCGGATCAAGCGGTGGGGAGCGCTCTAAAAGGAACAACCTCCAATCGCGCTGTCGGCGGTCCTTTGCTGTGTTTTTGGAAGGCGAGTCGCAGCTGTAATCTCAGGTTCGGAGGCTTCCTTTCTTTATACCATCCTCTGGTTGCACAACTGCCCCACATCTGCCACAAAATGCCCAAAATGCGACCCCGCTGCCAGTCAATAGCCGCACAACTGTCCGAACTCTGTCCTAAAACTGCCTCTCTGCCAGGCGGCGGGCTGCACAACCGCCCCAAATCTGCCCAAGCGACCCCAACAACCCCCCGAATCTGCCCGAAAGTTGTCCAAAAAAGTGGATCCATCGAGTCCTGCCCCCTCGACTGGCCTGGATCACAAAGGATTCGCAAATTTTTGGTTGGAGCCCTTCCAGAAGGCGGCCCTAGCGGCCGAGAGTGCGCAGCGAGCCCACAAGTGGCACAACCCCACAGAACCGCAAAACAAGCCAACGTCAGACCCGAAACAGCAGCAGACCAGCAAACCAGCCAAAGACGAACAGCACGAGCAGACAGAGAGGCAGCAGACGTTTGTTTTTGCCTGCGGAGTGCGCATGTCGCTACCCCAGTTCCAACCCCACAGGCCTGAGGCAACAGCTGCCACAAATACACAGAGGCAACCATGCAAAATATCCACGGCCAAAAAAAGAACCCTCTTTGCTACGCTCACTCTGGTCCCAAACCTTGCCCCTTTTTTCCACACTCTTGCACAAGCTTCGGTGATGCGAGCTAAGGTGCCAAATCTGGGGTTTATAGCCGGGATGCTTCCCGCCCTAAAACATTGGTTACTGCAACTCGCTGCGAAATGGCATGCAGAGTTTAGTTTCTCATTGGGGATTGCATTGACGAAACTTTCGTCTTCTGTATCGCCCAGCGCTCACGAGAGCGGCCTCGGGCACAGGCTCAACAACAGCTTCTGCGCAAGCACAGGCCGGGAGTCAACAGCGCAAAATACCGACGTGCGACAGGCCCTGAATCTGAGTGGCTCTGCTGTGGCTCCGGCTGGCTTACGGAAGCATGAATCCGTAGCAATTCTCCCTAGGCTGAACTGCGGCACGAACGAGAAGGAATGAACAAAATTATCTAAGAAGCGGACTCGGTCGTGTCACGCAGCGGCGCACTCATCTTTGTCTCTTGCTTCCACTTGCCATGCTGCAAGACGGGAGCACTTGTAAGGTTGCAAAGGTGAGCAAACGCTGCAACTCTGCGGGGGGCCTCCTTGCTGTAAATCAAAAGTTGATAGGCATCGCAAGCAATGCTGCTAGGATTCTCCTGTTTGATGGCCTTCGCAACATCGCGGCTTGCCATCACAGAACACAGCAACAGACGCACTCAGCTCTGGACCTTCTTCAAACTATCCACCTCGGGATGCGGCACTCAAATCTTCGCAAGTCCCTGCAACAAAATGCAAACGCACCAAGTTTGGGCCATCGACATTTCCCACAGCCTCCATGATTTGGAAGGCAGGAAGGTTTTCATCGTAGTTTTGGCCGACCTGCGAGTTTCAGGGCCAGATGCTGCTCGCGAAGAGTCCTCTACCGACTCCACCGCAACGCTGCCCCACCCCCTCCTGCTGCAAAAGAAACCCAAACAGGAGCCACAAGCGCACAGTTGCGGCAAGTCATGCAACGCCACAGGCTCTCGTCACCACAAGACCGTGCCTTACATGCCTGTGCTGCCGTCCTGGGGCGGGGATGCCTAGTTCGTTGTGTGGGACGGGAGGCAGGGCAGCTCTTCTATTGCCACAGAAGCCCGGCCGCGGGGCCTCGTCGAAGACGAGCTGCCGCACCCAAGTGATGGGAGTGGCAGGTGTGGCTGTTGCTGGAGGACCTGTCAATCAAACGAGCGGCACGCCAATGCAGTTCATCAGTTTAATCCCTCCACTCAAAAAAAGTGA
>CAJNDV010034536.1:7047-26444 GCA_905221635.1 Symbiodinium sp. CCMP2456 | reverse complement strand
CTTGTGCTGTCTTTGTATGGCGGGAACCCGCCAATTCGTCTCGGTTGCTGTTGAGGAACTTAAATTACATCACGCTGATGGGCAGGTACAATCATGGATACGGTTGCCCCAATATGGGAGCTTCACATTACCACAGTTGAAACCCGATTATGTAACGCAAGACGTAAATTCGCCATCATCGACACTATTGACCAATTATTGGTGTTTCTTGATGTATGCATGTGCCTACCTAATCAGGGCGGGCAAATTGTCAACAGGGTCCTAATGACTCAGAGGACGTCAGCCGGGCTTTTGATAGAAATTTTTTTGACTGATCCAACATGATCCAACTCCGCCTTTGCTTCTGCGCCTGGGCGTGGTTTTTGTTTTATTTGTCTCGGGCTCAACGCCTCCAGCTCGTAGTGTGATTTGAGCCGTCTGCTCCGTTTACGAGCATGACAGTCCTTTGGGCTTTAGGGGACAAGTCTCTTCCATTGCTCGACTACTGCTTGGCTGCAAGAAGTGTGGTCAAATGCTTCGATGTGCCTAGGCCTACAGCCAGGTCATCTTCAACGATGAGCACAAAGACTTGCTCATGCAGGTTCCTACAGGCCCACTGCAGAACAGCTGCTTACTTAGTAGCTGGCCTAAGGGACCACTTTAATGTGACCAGCGACACCCTTCTTCGAAAGTTTGCAGGCTGTGAGGTGTGATGCTACCCTCATTCGTCTATTCTGGATGCGCGGTTGGTGGCCGAAATGGCAATATCGTGCAATCATCAACGCAATCAGAATCATCGTCATCAGAACAACAGTGCGGAGATGGCGGCACTGGTGAGCTTGTAGGGGTGATGATGGGAATGGGGTGAGGCTGAGAAAAAACAGCGATTGTGATGATACGGCTGCTGATGCTGATGATGGTGAGGACGATGGTGACAGCGATGTCGAGACGTTGTCGGTAAACTGTGGCCGGGGCTTTTGGCTGTCGCTGCTGCTGAGGTTGCTGTGTTGTTGTTGTTGTTGTTGCTGCTGCTGTTGCTACTGCTTCGATGGTGAGGTCGGACGATGACGACGACACGGGCAAGGCTCAGGCTACAGGTGGAATGGTGTCAAGCCGCCGTCACTCACTCCAACAGATTTTCCAACAATCTGCGCTCTCCCATGTGCCGGAGCAAGCTCGAGGCGAAGCACGACCTGGAGTACATGCATGCATTCGCAGAGGTGCCGATAACGTTTTGCTTTTGTTTGCAGCCCATGGCTTCAGGACTCTGCATTGCTGAACCCTCACAAGTTGGAAGCTTGATGTGCGCAAACCCAAAAAACGGCTCGGGCCTTAGGAAGGGTACCCGAAATTATGGTCGCATTCGGGCCCCCGTGTGCCCGTGCCTGAGCTGTTTTCCCATCGGAAAAGGCATTGGGCCGGAGTGTCGCTCACAAATCAATCCCTGTACCAAGTAAGCGTCATGTTAACATCCCTCGAGCTGACACACTGCCTAGGGCCTGTATTGCTACTGAAGATGTTTCAAGGTTCGGATTTGGGGTATCTCGGAGCACAAAGTGATGAAGCTCTGCGACAAAGTGAGGAAGCTGTGCACCTTCATGTCCTCTTCTGCCGTTTCGGCCTCACAGATATGAGCCCGCCACAAAGATCGTTTCCATCGGATTAACAAAGTGGTTCTCAACAGGCCAGGCCTTTTCAGGTTTCACCAGGAGACCTGCAACGATTTGAATGTCTTCCTGCTTGCTGTCAAGGTCGGAAGTACAAACTGTGCACCACAATGAGCAGCATAACATGAACTTCAGCATCTTCGGCCACGAAAACACTCAGCAAAACATACTACTTTATCACTTTTACCATTACTACCATCATGTCCACTGTTGTTGCTGCTGCTCCTATGTCAAACTGCAGATTGTGACATGTCCGAGACCTGATCACACGTGGCCGTGCACCCTCAATCCTAAAAGCCCCAGTTGACAGGCGCAGCATGGCCGCAAGCTCTGCTACGGAGTCGGAGACAGGGACAAAGTCAGATGTAATGTGTACTACACCCTCGACCATAAAGCCAATACCCCCAAACCCTCAACCCTGAACTCCTAAGCTTGCAAACGGTTGCTCGTTGCTCGGAATGGAAAACAGTTAGCACCACTGACGTTTTGGCTGATCGACATGATGGTCATCTTCATTCATTTTCATTATTTGCTATTGCTATTGTCATTCTTATTCTGTTTGACATTAAAATTGTTGATCTTATTCTTGCTACTGCCACTATGTTGGGGACCGCGTGGGAGCACGTCAAACAAGCAAAAAACGCAGTCTCACAGTGTCCCGTTTCGTAGTATCATTTCTGTTGCTATTGCTATTATTGTAATTCTTAAAGGTATTGTTGTTGCTCTGTACCATCATTATTACTGTTGCTAGTGTTGTTGTTGTTGTCGTTGTCGTCGTTGTGGTTGCTGTTGTTGTTGCTGTTGTTGTTGTTGTTGTTGCTGTTGCTATCGCTGTTGTTGTTGTTGTTGCTGTTGCTGTTGTTGTTGTTGTTGTTGTTGTTGTTGTTGTTGTTATTGTGAATATTAATATAAATATAGTGATATGATTATTCTTACTTTTGATATGTTTCTTGTTGTTGGTATTCTTCGTACTATTAATGGTAGTCTTGCTGTTGTTGTTCAACTGGTATTGTGTTGTGAGTAGTATTACTTTTATTCGTAATAGTCAAGTTAAGACTATTCCCATTAGAAATTAGTAGTAGGGGCTGTAGTCTTATTGTTCGTCTTCGTCATCGTCACCACCATCGTGGCCGTCAATGTCAACATCGACATCAACATCTGCATCAATGTCAATGTCATCATCCACAACAGCAGCAACATTATCACAACCACCATTCTAGTACTGAATCATTAACATCATCACCGGAAACAAGCCCGTGCACGGCACCGCCACAAATGCACGGTAGCGACTCAACCCTGTCAATGACACCACATGTCCCGCCTCTTGCACGCGCATCTCCGCAGCCTGTGCTCTCAAGATGCGATGGTGGAACAGAGTAGTCTGTAGAACGGCTCTTGTTTCGGAGCCTCTGCGAGTCGAGATGCTCTCATGCCAATTCTTGTCAATGCCGGTTTGAACGTGCCTCCAACTCGGCCCAATTGAAGAGCTGGGTCGCGAACACGTGATGGGCCTTCCGAAGTGTGGGTAAAGTGCTTGGGGCGCAGCGTTACCCATGTTCACGCCTCCATCTCATCGGGGACTTCGAAGTCGAAGAAGAGCTGCATGCCGCTGAAGAGGCTGATGGTGCCAGGATCCGCAGGGGTTGAGACGTTTCGAGCAGAGCTGGAAAAGTTTATAGACAGCCAGTCACATCATCACCTGATAAGTTTCGAGCACAGTGTGCATGCATACATCCATGTGGCCGGCGATGGCATGGATATGGATGCATCGGTAATTCGCTGTATTGCATATGTATGGGTGAATCAACGCTAGTAACAGATACCAATAACAAACACATTCCATGTACAGGTACATGGATACAACAAACTAATCTCATTAGCTTTCGTCATGTCTGAGGCATGGAAACCACACACTAGACAAGGGACTGCACATATACACTGCGCCAGTGTTGCAACAAGTGGGCCGGGGACAATATATGAATATATACATAGACATGGGGCTCGGTTGGACAAAAATGCGGTTTATATATATATATATAGTATTGTGTATGCAGACGCATATGTTAAAGCGTACATATACATATGTATATATTTCTTTTCTACGTACATTGCCAGGTACCTGCTGGATTTATACCTGATGGTAGGGCTCACCCACTATTAAATTAACAGTATCCCGAATATCAAGCTTGTGTTGATATGTGCACTTGCAATCGACATCATTCGGTGGCAAATATAGTTTACATGTGTATAAATGTATAAATCAGTAGCACACGCATGTTTAGAAGGCGTACATCTAGAATCGTGCTAGGTCTGATGGAGTCCGGTTACCCACTTTCCATTACGATCATCTACTTGCACTAATAAAATTAACACCGCCACTGGAGACAGCCCACGTGCTAAGCTGCTATAGGTGGGTGTCCACATAGTCGTCAGCCTCGAGTTGCCACTGGATCCGTTGGATACTCCGACATGCCCATGATCATAACAATGCCCGGACCCTAGAATTTCCTGCGGTCTCTGATTTTTTCCCCCGGCTCGAATCCCAGGATCTGGAGACTGATGCTCCGCATCACAGCCAGCAGGAGGAGACAGCCCTGCAGTCCGCGGACAGGGCTCGTGTGTTCGGGTTCTCGCCGGCAGAGCATAGAGTCTCTTGACCGTCATAGCACTATTTTTGCATCTTGAAGAGTCGGGGTGGAAATGTCAATAGATATCCTACAATTAGGGAGTCCGGGCTGGAGGGTGCTACAGCCTCTAGACCTTGTATTAACAAATAAGTGTGATATGGTCGGAATAATTTTCGGAATAATAACCATGGTCACACATGTATATATATATATATATGTATGTATATACACATATGTACATGTCTGTGTACTGTAGGGTGCATAGGGCTTGAATATGTATATATATATATATACGTAGCCAAGGAGATTTATTCGAGAAGCATGACGATGTGATGTGAGTTGAATAGGTCTGATCATGCAGATTCCACTAGTTGACCTGTGATAGGTGTTTGGGAATGGAAGTATATTCACAAATAAGCACATACACGAATTTAGTGTACGTTTGGATCGCCCAACACATGCGAGGGTTGTGCACACCAGCAATTCCTACGAACCATAGCTGCGCCACCACCTTTCCGACACATTTCATACAGCACTCAAGGCATCGCAAGCCCTGGATCCTGATGGGCAAGCAGGGCCTGCAGCAGAGCATGCACTTGATGCAGAGGCGGCTGAGCCTGATCAAACGTCGTTTGTAGCCCAAGAGCCCAGCCTTAACTTTTATTGCATCGAAACCTTATCAACAGCTGCATGAGCCATGCACCTGAGACGTATCTTGCATTTCGAAATCACGAGGATCGGAAACCGTTGATGAAGAGAAAGTTGAGAGAAGTCCCCCTCCCGGAGTTCATGGATGTACACTCTGTATTCCAGCGCTACGACTACGTCTCAGCCGCTCAAGATGTTGTCCGTACGAGTGTGAGGGAGGCGAAGGCTGGGCCAGCAGCTGAGAAGGCACCGGCCAAGGGGCCGAAGCGCAACTCTCGCCTGCACAAGCTTGTCAAGACAGGGCATGGTGCGGATGCCCCCAGCAAGGTCAAGGATGCAAGCAAGGTGAAGGCAGCAAGTGCCAGGAAGAAGAGTGAGCCCCCGAGCAAGCCCCAGGATGCAGTCCGCAGGGGCAAGGAGGTTGAGAAGTCTCATGAGATCATGACGTCCTTGCAAAGTTATGCTCTCCCGGGCCTCACTTGTCCTGATCGGGAGTCTGTGTGTAGCTCTGCTACGTCTGTGCTTGTAGAATGCTTGCGTAAGAAGTCGCACTCTCAGGTGGCACCACTCCAAACTGCTGGCTGCATGGATCAAGACTGCAACTGGATTGCACAACGTTAATGGGTAGCATCGGGAATTATATACAAGGCTAGACTAATATGTACATGCTATACAAACCCTTGAGCTCCAGCCCTTCGTGTATCGTACGATGTACTGCACATGAAGAAGCAATGAAACGCCCCGTGCTAAGTCATAATAGCCTCGTTCATGTAGTGACATTAACCGTTGCTCCCATCGCGATGCTAAGGCAACTGCGCCCGAGCCGGCTGGCATTGCTGCCTGATGATGATCACCAGCTGTTGCTTTCAAAGCTTTCAGCCGTTAGAGCATCTGCACCAGTACAGTGCACACGTTCTACAGGTTTCCAATTCTACATAGTTGCGTGTGGGTACCTGGCCTTGTTTCTCAAATAGAGGCGACGTCGCTGCAGCAAGAGTGCTGCACTTACGCGGTCATCGGATGAAGCCACAGGTGCAAACAAGACCTGGAGCACAGATAAAATGCTACAGTAGTGGCATTGCAATCTATCGTGGCTTCGACGACTTTTGAATAGATATTCGAGATGCAGATACCCTCTTCCTGCGCAGGTGTCGTGGCAGCTGAGCACCCGTCGCCAGGGCGTCGTCGTGCAGGTGCTCCCGGCCTGCGTGCATGCAGGTGTTGCGCAGGTGAAGAGATGTAACTGCATGTGTAGCTGGGAAGGTATCGTAGGCTTTGCAGCGACGATCTAGCATGTTGCCGCTGCGTGCTGATCTACTTGCAATGACCATCGCGCTTAAAAACTACGCGGGGACTGTGAGTCTGATTTCATGATCGTGTACAGGCTCACGATCTCCCGTAGCCGGCCCATGAAGCCTCAAAACAAGGGGCACGGCAAGACTACGAGTCCCCAAGGCAAAGACCTGGAAAACTGTATAGAGCCTTCCAACGAAGCCTCCCAACGCCCCCCAATGCAGGCAATGCTACTAGCAAGATCTCGGGTTGTGTTGCCTCGGGTTTAGGGTTCCAGAATGTTCCGGCACGGAACTGTTTCACCGCAGGCGAACGGCAATACAGTCAAGCGTTGCCATCCCACAGCGCACATCTGCACCCCTGCTCCTGAAAGATATCGAAAAGCTTCTGGACCACCTCTTCCTTTACGAGTTTGGGATCTATGCCCCGGGCTTGCATCTCCTTCTTCCATGGTCCCACCAGCATGTTTGTCACATGCCTCTTAACTTTCCCATTATGGGGTGGCAAGTTCAACGCAGCTTCGACAATCTCCTCGTCTTGCAAGCATGCCAGATATGCAGAATCCTCTGCAAGCTTCCTTGTGGGCCTCGGCTCGCCCCAGAACGTTCGGTTGTAGAACGAAGGCGTAATGACCTTGGCAATGTACATCCTCTGTCGAGGCTGCTGAATCTGCTCCACCTTAATGTAGATGTCAACAGCGTCCAGCTGCAAGTACCGGTGGAAGAAGTGCTTCAGCATCAGGTAAGGGGTCGGGTGAGCCCGCGACAATGCGGGATTCAGATTCTGCATGCCAATTTCTTTCATGATGCACTCCGGCACCGTCAGCAGTCTGCTCCTCTCTTCCGGCCGCAAGTCTCTGAATCCTCGCTTTGCCACGCTGTCCCCTGCTATGCCAATTTCTGAAGGATCTTCGTGTTCGTTTTCATCCTTGACCCATGCAGAGCCAATTGCATCAGCTGACGGATCGTCCTCATGCTTGGCCCATGCTGACACATCCTCCTGCTTTACTTCGCCTGGAGGCAGCTCCTTCTTGGTGCTTTTGGCCTGCACTTTACATGATGGCGAAAACGTCTAAACCCAAGACCGCGACATGCCAGGCTTCCATCAGAGTCATCAGAGAGCAAGTCCTACGCTGCAACGGCGGCCTTCGGTGGTGGGATCTCCTCCTGGCGCACACACACACACACAGAGGCACCCAACGCAAGCACAAATCAAGTGAGGACAGACAATAAGAACAGAGCAGCTGGCAGGCTCATGCAACCACGCGCCGAAGTGGGAACAAGGGTTCCAGCCCATGTGTGAGACTTGCAGAAGCCTGCTTCGGTGTCTGCCAACGTCCAGATGCTTCACGTCGGAACCTTTCCTGCACATAAGATCACATAAAACCGCCTAGAATAAAACCATATAAAACCTCCACATTCATTGTTACTGTACCATCACGGACGGGGCAACTCTTACGCTACAACTGCGGCCTTCAGTTCAGCAGTGCTGAAACTTCTCTTCGGATTCCCCAGCTTTGGCTGCGAGAGTTCCTCCTGATGCGCGCGCAAATCAAGCAGGATGATTGAAACACGTGCCGAAGTCGGAGCAATCTCAAGGCTTCCAGCTCATGTGTGTGACTTGCAGAAGCCTGCTTCGGTGTCTGCAGACGTCCACTTTCCTGCACACAAAGAGAACCTCCACGTTCATTGCTACTGTACCATCACAAAACAACTCTTACGCTGCAACGGCGGCCTTCCAGTCGGCAGTTCTGAAGCTTACCTGGGGTTGGTCGCGCGCGCACACAGAGGCACCCAACACGAACACAAATCAACCACAAGCAGACAAACAACAGAGCAACGAAGCAACTCACAGGCTCATGTCTGTGCGTGCGCCTGCTTCTGCGTCTGCACTCCAGGTGGCGTCTGAGCCATGGATCACATTGGATCACTAGTCATTGGCACGTGATTGGGCCACAAAGCTTTGGTCAAATGCATCGAAGGCTGTGAACAAGGGCCCTGGAGGTCTCGTCTGGTCTGCGAGACTAAGCAGCTCGACACTGATCAAGGAAACCACCGCGGCCAAAACGGCCGCGACTATCCGTGCTGCATGGAGCGAAGCAGAAGACAAGACTCCCAGGGCCTGGTAGCTTCTGCCGCAAAGACAGCCTCCCCCCGGAACAGATTCTCTCGGGTGTACATACTTTGAAGGAAACATCTCGTCCGATGGCGACGGCGCAACGCACTACAGGGATGTGCAGCTTCGGTTCAAGGCCTTGAACTCGCGAGATTGAATTCGGAACATGGTCCTTCGAAGTCCGTGCAAAAGGGGAAATTTTAAGTCGCCCAGAGCCCCAGGCTACTACAACCGGGCCTTGCCGACGGCGCTCCTGAATGTTCGAGGTCCAATGCCCGCGATGTGCCCGTGACACGCTCCGCCTGCACACTCTTTGCAGTAAAGCCGTCGAGATACAAATCTCTGCATTTCAGTCGCGCGTGTTTGGCAGTCACCCCCCCAACCACCCGTCACTCATCCAGTCCATCCCACGCATCCTCGCGCTGTCTCTTTCCCCCGCCCCGCCCTTGCTTCCCAGTAGCCTGCGAATGTTCAAAGCCGCAGACGACGCCGAGTCATTCCGGTGGTCATATCGGTGCCCAAGCGTATAAGACAAGCCCCTTTCAGAGATCCTTCGATGAACTGCAGCGCGGCGCCTGCTTGCAACTTCACGTCCTCGCCAACCTTGGCATCAACACCGGAGGTCCCCCAAAACAAACACTTTCTCCGATGCGGTCTGAGCTCAGCCTGTCTGCTGGCCCTGCAGGCCGAATGCCTCTGTCATGGACTTGGGACCGTGCCTGCGAGACGGTCAAGTGCTGCATGGCCGAAAGCCTCATTTCCCAAGTGAGGTTGTTCGTGGAGAATCTCAAAGGACACGGCATGCTACTACGTTCGGTGGCGGCCTGCCGTTGCATATCTGCCACATCCTCGGGATCCTGCAGCATGCGGCACGGATCCAGATTCGATTTCAGACTTAGACCACAGCACCGTTTGGCAAACACAGGGCACCGCCGAATATCCTTCAAAGGGTCCGAGTTCAACGTTGAAGGAAGCCAAGGCGACGGTGAATGAGCGGCAAGACCTCGAAATGGTGGCTTCTTGGTGAAAGGCTGCCAGCTGAATGGCTTTGGGATCCCGATCCCGCACTTGCTGTTGGCTATCTGGAAATCTCGCCCTTCAAAGAAGCGCCAAAATTGGAAATCGTGCTGTTGACGCGATCTGTGTTCCGGTCGTCATGCTTACACCTTCTGCTTACAAAAGTTTAAATGAGCGGGTTCGCGGTTCCCAGACCTAGGTTCTGCCTGCTTCAGGGCTTCTGTAGGGTTTGCAAGCCTTGATGACCGTGTCAGCCAGTCAACGTGTCGAGAGCACTCAAATTACAACATATAGAGCCGCAAAGAAGTGTAAGTATATAGGTATAGGTGCAAATATGGATATAGACTATAGATATGAGGGCTAGGCCTGCTACTGATCAAAGCTTCAGGGAGTCACGGCCAGTTGGTGGTTCTGAGAGCTCACGCCATAAATTGTCAAACCTGCGATTCACGAGAGGTACCTGGGATAGGGGGCCACCCCACTAAATCCAGGAAACTCGCCAGACAAAAATTCGCGAGCGCCACTAAACGAGAGAAAAGTCATTAGACACCCTTCGCGAGTGCGGGGACTACCCCACTAAACAAGAGGAAAGTCGAAAGAAAAAATCGCGAGCACTGCCTAAGGGGCTACCCCACGGAAGAAGAAGGGTCCATTGATGTTGATTCATTCTGTGTGGAAGTCCCAGGACCGGGCCCCCCATTGTGTATTCATCACCTACGAAAGATGTGGCTGCTCCTTCTGTCTGCTTTTCAGGGCCTTTGCATGATTGTAGAACATGGGTAGGTTACATATTGCAGATACAGAGGGGGGTGAGGTGGGGGAGTGAGTGCAGGGAGTTAGTGCGGGGTGTGAGTGCGGGGAGTCAGCCCGGGGAGTGAGTGAGGGGAGTGAGTGAAGGGAGTGAGTGAGGGGAGCAAGTGAGGGGAGCATCCCATTGAATCCCGAAAACTTTATTGTTAATGCCAATATACAGCCCTTATGTAGGATCCATACACTGGCCGATCCTAGGCCGCGGCCCTTTCACAGTGCCCGCATGCAGAAATGGGCCGTGTGAGAGGGTCCATTTCCTTGCCTCTAGCCAATCCTAGGCACACGGGCCCTTTCACAGTGCCCTTATGCGGAAATAGGTCCTGTCACAGTGCCTTTTCCAGCTCCTGAACAGTCTCTCGTGTTGCCAATTCTTTTTCGGGGTCGGCGGCACCAGGCTTCTGCCTGCGCTGCCCACCCCTGGGCGGGGCCCCTGGAATTCGGCAGTTTGAATTGGGTAGCGCACTGTGCCCCTTACCAACATGCAAAGTCGCAGCATGCCCTATTTTATGGTTGCTGCATGGTTACCAAACGAAACTTCTTCGACGACCCAGCAGTTTTAGACAGCACTTGCCTGTCCCAAAGGTGCCAAAGTTGCTCGCTGATTCATCAAGCTAAGCATGTGGCAAACGGCAATGCCCATCTAGCTGATCATGGCACGCATCCAGCCGTTCCCGATTAAAATGCTCACCTGGGCATTGGGCATCTAATTGTACGTTGGTTGTAGGCATGCGCTCGCGCCTGCGCGTATGTGGAGCTCGAGATGGCACGCAGCCGCCCGCGCGGGCACCACAGTGCCCGGAATCGCATCTACCATCTTCGCCAATCGGCACGTGCGTCCATGCCAGGAGCCAGAATTTCCTGCACTCTGAGGCTCAAGCACAAATGACGGACATGGCCACCACAGGCTCTTGACCTTTGCATCCGAACGAATGCAACAGCTCCCCTACGGCCTGAAGCTTTGCAAACCTTTCCAAGGCCACAGTCGGCACCTGAGGCGAGAACCAGATATTGGAGAAGCGTCGGCGGCAGCTCCTGCACAGGTTTTCGTTTTTTGCGAAGCCTGCGAAAAGAAGCAAAGTGCATAGGTTTTGAAAGATGCGAGCCCTGGGGGGGACGGCGTTTGGAGGGAAATCGTGCCTTTTGAGATTGAAGGGAGCAGATAGTCGGAGCTTCCATACCCCTTTGGATGTAGGCGGGGGGGACGGCGTTTGGAGGGAAATCGTGCCTTTTGAGATTGAAGGGAGCAGATAGTCGGAGCTTCCATACCCCTTTGGATGTAGGCCGCCCTGCCCGCTTTCCATCGAGGTCGGCCCCTTCATGGCCTGCCCTCCCTGCCGCGCCGCCTTCTGCGTCCGTCCTTTACGTGCTGAAATTCCCACAACCAAGCCAAAGCCGCTTGCCTTGCTGATGGATGCCCTGCCGAACTACAGAGATGCGGAAGTCTGGATAATAAGTGGTAGTATCCCTCCCTAAACCCTAAACCCTAAACCCTGTACTGAAATGGCGGTCTCAGAAAACAGGGGACCCTACTGAAAAAGGCCTTCTTCAGCAGGATCCTGATTATCACGACCCATACCCCTCAATTTCAGTAAAGTCCGGGGACCTCCCATATCTCGTCGCGCTGGAAGGAAAACAATCGGGGCCTTTGGAGGGCGAGTTTGTTGAGTTCTCGGATTTTGGTGCTTTGGGGCTCAGGGCCTTGGGGCTTTGGCGGTTTGAAGCTTAGGGCTTGCAGTACAGTGTGGGTTCGCGATTTGGGGGAGTAAGGCACTCGAAGTCGAAAAGCTGAAACCCCTTGATGCCGAGGAGTTGCGTTGGGTTCTGAGTTGGAGAGGCGCCCGTCATATGAGGTACGATCAGCAATAGAGCAAGCAGGGCCCGATTTTGCTGTAGTAGCCAATATCGGTAATTCAGGTTTGTAGACTCTACGTTACCTCAAGGCCCTAAACTGCAGGACTTGTTGTTTTCTGCAAATGATGTCCTCGAAGCGCAACAGTGTTTGCTAACCCCGCTTGATGACTATGGGTAGTGTGGATGGCTACCTCCGGACAATTTAAGAAGCCGAAGCCTCGAGCTCTACACCCCTACATGCTAGACTGCGAGACCCCAGGTTGTCATCAGAGTTGTTTGTGTCCGTGCTGTCCTTGGCTCGCATGCTTCGTTTCCGTGTCTGTCGGGGTGGTCCAGGAAGCCGACATGGCAAAGGAAGGAATGGAGCAACTCTTGCCCTCTAATCCTAAGACCGGAACTGTTCACCTTCGGAGTAAGACCGATGGAATATCGAGGTTCCTGCTTGGTCGGCTTTCTGGTGTCAAGGATTTAAGGTTTAAGGCTTAAGGTTGGTGGGCGACTGGGACCCCAAGAATAAGAGCTCAGGTACAGTACTGAGTTGTTTTTGTTTGGAGGGGGATCTTGTCCGATACTGGGGTAGTGCTTCTTTCCTCCTTTCCTTCTTCCAGCTTTTGGGGTTCACTATTGTTGCCACATCTGGCCAACGGAACCCCAGGTCACAACTCATCCATCGCCGCGAATGGCAGCCAAAGCGTTGGCAGTTGCTTGGTGCTGCACGTTCTTCAGCGGACCCTGCACATCACTGCTGTCGCCGCCACAAAAACCATGACCCCAGGTCACCACCGATCCGTCACCAAGGATGGCAGCAAAAGCGGAGTCACAGGATTGGATCTGCTGCACATTCTTCAGCCGACCCTGCACATCACTATCGTCACAATAATGGCCCCAGCTCACGCCGCAAAAGCAGTGGATGTTGCCTGGATCTGCTGCACATTCTTGAGCTCTCCCTCCACAGCACTGCTGTCACCACCAAAGCTAACATGACCCCAAGTCACAACGGATCCGTCGCCAAGAATGGCAGCAAAAGCGTACCCAGACGCTTGGATCTGCTGCACGTTCTTCAGCTAACCCTGCACAGCAGTACTGTCACCCTCGCAAAGAGCATGACCGCGGGTCACCACCGATCCATCACAAAGGATGGCAGCAAAAGCTTCGCTCGAGGATTGGATCTGCTGCACGTTCTTCAGCTGACCCTGCACAGCACTGCTGTCACCCCCGCAATTAGCATCACCCCAGCTCACCACCGATCCGTCACCAAGGATGGCAGCAAAAGCTTCGCTGGAAGCTTGGATCTGCTGCACGTTCTGCAGCTGACACTGCACAGCACTGCCGTCACCACCAAGGCTAGCATGACCCCAGCTCTCAACGGTTCCATCGCCGACAATGGCAGCAACAGTATTGGCAGTACCATTCTGAATCCAGGCAGCGTAGATCGGCGTAGATGCATCCAGCACCCTGCCAGTGGAGTCTAGCAGTCTCCCTCTTGTCACTCCGAGGGCGGTCTGCCCTAGTCGATGCAAAGTTCCCACTGTCTCATCCAAGGCTGCTTGCACAGTGCATCTCCTGCCACTCAGCAGTGCAACTTCCACAGTGATCGACATGCCCTCGCAGAGAATCAAGACCCCTTCGAAGTCACCATTGAACCCAAACAAGGAGCCAAGCGTGGTTTGAGAAAGCTTTGTCGGTTGCGATTGTACCAGAGCAGATATTCGTGATTGCTGTTGTATGGTTTGTGGAGAAACAGGCTTCTGATTGTGCGCACTGTTCTGCTTCTTCTAGTTATGACACGTTCTGGTTCCTGCGAGCGGTGTGATGATGCCGGTCAGTATGGTAGGTTGCCAAGTCTATTGATTCTCAAGGGTGGTAAGCATCATCATCACTATAACTATGATGGTACACAAGAGCTCACATAGCTGCCATAGCTCCGAATGAACTCTGAATGCCCTGACTGAGGGCTGTTCGAAGCTTGCAGATTGTCGCTCCGCTCCACCAGACGGGTCACCTCTGATGGCTGTAGCAGGTATGCAAGCCACTGCCCAACGTTTGAAGGGGTCCGAGTTCAACACTCGCAAGGCCCCGCCACGGCAAGACCTCGAAAAATACGGCGTGCGGCATCGAATCCCGTAAGTTGCACGGGTGTTGTGGGATCCGAGCCTCGGTGCACTCATGCCGCAAAATATGTTCGACATGGCGGAGTCGCTGCAAGGCAAAAGCCAGACAAACACAACGGGAGGATGCTTTATAGTCAGCTGTTGGGACATACAGCTTCAAGAATCTACCATGGCTGCAAGCAAGCATGGAGCAACCTGGACTTGTCTTTATTCATTGCAAGATGCGCCAGGAGGCAGGTCGTCATGGTCTCATCAATCCAGAAGTCTTTTAGCACAGCAGGCCCTCCTGAAATGGAAATCTGGCTGTTCTAGACTCTACGCCAGGGCCACCGCTAGGAAAGCAGCTCAAGCAGATTCTGTACAGAGCGACACCCAAATCTGGGATGCCCTCATGGAGCATCAAGACCAGCTGGATAAAAAAAACATGTGCAGAGTCAACGATGACCCAGCAAGCAGGGCGAGAACTTGGAAAGGTTGGCTTGGATGGTTTGGAGATGCTTGAAGGCTCACGTTTCTGTCACCTCATGCCGGCGCAGTCATCGGCACTAAAGCGTGCAAGGCTCTCCTGCGGAGGTGGAAGCCGTTAAAACGAATTGGCATCCTGCAATGTCCTTGTGCATGTGCAGAATTCAGGATGTGCCACTAAACTCAAGCTGTGTCGGTTGCCGAATCCTCCTCAGAGGTCGCATCGTCAGAATCGGAGTCATGGTGACGTCTAAGAGCACCCACCACCACTGGACCGACCGGACAGCAGCCATAAGAACGGAAAGGCGGATGAACTTCGTCATGTAGCCCAAGTGAACATCGCCTCAGAATCCTCCCGACTTGTCGCGAACGTTCTTGACCATCAACCCACTTCGAAAACATTCCTGTCTCACTGCTGAAGACGAGGTCCTGCAATCCTTTGTGGCTGGGTCCCACCCGACTTACCTTCCCAACAAAGCAATAGCAATAGCAATGCCAAACATGAAGCCTGTGGAAAGTCCAAGTATCGTTCATTGAACGCAGCAACGTCGGCGATCTTGGACAAAATCATGGCTTTGTCACGCGGCGATGAAGCAGAGCAATCACGAACATCCAATAGAGCAAGTCTGTCGTAATTGCGGTCAACTGCTTCTTGCGAGGGGACCTCTATTCGTGAGGGAATCTGCAGCACGTTGGCCTCTACAATCTCCGCCACGCACCATGCCCTGTACAGCACCTCACTTGAATGGAATGTCTTCAAATCCATATCCGGATCTAGGCGAACAGAGCTCGTTGGGCTGAAGTACTGTTACATGAAGAATCTGAGCGTGATACCTCAAAGTGGTGGTCTACGACGATCAACTGGCCGAAGCCTGCGACCTCAGACGGTTTCCCCTGCCCACAGAAACCACCTGAGAGAAAGCCTCTGATGCCATGAACATGTCTGAGATGCTTTTTCCTCCACGTAGATATGATGCATCATGTCCTCAGTTGATGCTGATGCGACAACCCACTCATGACACTGGGCGTTGTGCAGGAAGCCCAGGTGCGTCCAAGCAGCATCAAACTTGTTGAGCTCACACCTTGGATCTTCATTGCCCTCGTGGCAGAAGATCTTCTCCGTCTTGCACGTGCAAGGTGTGAACGGCTCCCCAGTGACGGAATCACAGGTCTTCGCATGCCACGCTTTCCACTCAAAGGTGTTTGGTGGAGGCTCTCTTCCGAAGCCTCCACAAATGCTGGCATGCTGATTCACAGAGAAGGCCTTAGTTGCACTGCAATTTCACCAAGCCCAGCCACTGCTTGGGGAAAGCATGATCCATGTGCAGCAACGGCGCACACACCCAGTAGGTGAGGTCCAGCTTCTCCCCCAGGTCCTCCTTTATCCGCGCGAGGCCAGGCTTTGTAACAATCTGTGCCACAATTTCGTCATACGTGCTGCCTCAGCCGGCAAGTGGCTTTCAAGACAGTGTCTTCAGATTCCATACGAACACGAAATACTCAGCGTGCAGCAGCCGATGGCATCTGCTAGGATTCCCGCAACCTTGGACACCGACGTAGGCTACAACGTGCCATGTAACTTTACCCAGTTCGTCATACCGCAGTCGGTAGTAGCTGTAGCAGCAGGAGTAGCAGAAGCACAGCAGGAGTAGCAGAAGCAGAGCCGCAGCTGCGTAGTCCTAGTAGTAGTAGTAGTAGTAGTAGTAGTAGTAGTGGCCACCAGTTGCCCTGCCAACGCCCCAGGTTCTTGCGTTGAAGGACCCAAGGGACGGCTTTCTGGAGAGGGTGTGGAGTGGAGAAGTGGGGCAAAAGCATGTTTTCCGTCCCTCCTGTCGTGTCTTCTGCTTCTGCTGCGGATGCTGCCTGCAAACGTAAGACCTTTCAGCCCAGGCTGCCGTCCAGCCCTGCCACAGTGATAACGGTATAGCGGTGGTCAGAGGTCGTTGTGACAATGAAAACTAAACTTGTACGAATCTGCAAGGACAAGGCGCCAAGTTGGCAAAGGTGTTAGTCCAATTGTGCGTCACCATGGTCCGTGGAAGCATCCCTTGCCCATCGGACCACAGAGAAGCCAGTGCAAAGCCGTCGTCTCCGATTTTTGATCTGGGGATGATGGCTTGCCGCACTACATCGTTCGTCAAGGAACATCCTCGGCAGAGAAGCGCTGTTGACTGGAGCCACACGCACACGCTCTCACTCGCTCACCCACTCACTCACGCACTCACTCACTCACTCACTCACTCACTCACTCTCGCTCTCTCTCTCGCTCTCTCTCGCTGTGCTTTGCTTTGATTTGCCGGCTATGAAGGGAAGAGTTTGGGGACAAACGGCGGGCATTCGAGTCTGCGCCGGTTGCTCACACTCACCCTCTGAACTCGTCACTCCCAGATTTCCCCCGCACGTGAGTCGGACAGATAAGTCGACGGACGAAAGAAGAACACGAGTCGGACAAAAGGAAACTTTGACATACGTCTCTACTTGGAAATCCACAAGTCCTTTCTCCTTGCTGCTCTATTCGCGTGCTGAAAGAAGGGGTGGATGTTAGACCGTTAGACATGTCTGCATACTCCATACGGTCTTGTCATGTGCAAGGCGCCAAGCGATGAGCTTTGACACATGTCGGTCTTTCGGTTTCCCCGAAAGCTGTGTCCTTGTTGCTGCAGAATCGCATGTCGAAGAGGGGGTCACTTTAACACATGTCTACTTGGAATTCCACATGTCCTGGTTGCTCTCTGTTCGCATGCTGAAGCGGGGTGGATACTACACATGTCTATGTACTGTGGCTTCCCTGTATCAAGCTCTCTTTTTTTGCAAGGCGCAGACGCGCAGAACTGTCGTCACTCTTGTCGTGCGCTTATGGCAAAGCGCAGTGCTGTCATCATGTTTGCCGCCTGGCTGTTGCAACATGTCACGGGATTTTGTCGCGAGGTGTGGAGCTGTCGCTGTGTTCACATGGCCCTTGCGTCTGACTCGCGCTTCCCTTGCACATGCTTTTCCTTTCATCTGACTACGTAGTGTTGTTCTTTCGTGCGCTTCTGCTCTGTTTGACTCATCCGTCTGACTCTGGGTGTCTTTCGTCTGATCTGTTGCCAAGCAGCGGGGATCGAAGTGTGGCATGTAGTCGTCACCTTCCAGGAGCCGTTCCCAGAAATCTAGCAGGGAGCTCAAGCGGAAGCCACGTCGTGCCAGCTGCCGTACGGCGGCCATGTAAACTTCCTGACTCCACAAGAGATGGCACTCTTGGCATGAAGCTGCCTTGCTTAACTTGTCCGTCCTTGTCATCTATTGCCAGATGTTCTGACATGGATGTGAGCCCTCGTGAGCTTGAGCGTCTCCGTGTTCTTGGTGATGCAGATTGATGCAGCAAGTTTTCTGAAGGCAGCCGAATGACTGGGCCGCGACTACTCACGTGGCGGACAAAGCAGGGGAGTCTGCGGAGCTATCCAAGCTGAGCCTCTCTGCGTCTTCATCATTGGGAGGCTCATCCTGCCACAGGATGCCAGAGAGCAGGGCCAGCGAGAGCGAGTTGATGCCCTGAAGACATCTGTTTTAGGATACCTCCCAGAAACGCTAGACAAAGTAATCAAAAGGACAAGCTTCAACATCAAGTCGCCGCATTGCACCTTATGTCAGCGCTGCAAACGCGAAGCGAAGCAATTGAAGACTTCGAGACAAGTGGCTCAGCGAGAGTCCCCATGGCGTTGCTTTGAAATCTTTGTAAGCATCAAAGTCCACCAGCTGCACGTACTTGAGCATGGTGATACAAAACCAGGTGGCAAACGTAGAGGTGCCCAGGAGCATGCACAGCAACAGTTCAATGCCTTGGGCATAAGCGCTGTGACTGGTTTTCACTGGTTTCGAAAGGGCTGAGGGCCTGAGGGGCGGACAGACTATTTTTGATGCCCAGTTGGCTTGCCGTTTGGGAAGCCCTCTCACACGCCCAGTCTCGATCTGCAGTAGACGCAGACCACGCCATAAGCTCCTCTCTATCCCCGGTTAAAGTGTGAACATCGACTGCAGAACAGCTGCACTTGGACATCCTCAAGTCTGTCCTGCAAACGTCGAAAGTATACCACGCCCACACGCTGAGGAACACAGACTGGACACAGATGCGCATGATCAGCCCCTCTTTTGAGTTCGTCCCCACTGCACGGTTCACTGCAATGGCCAGGGAAAGGCAGAAGAAGGCGCCGCACATCACGAGGATCCATATCTGAGAATCGACTTTGCCTGACGTGTGTCTAGATCTCATACCCACCATTCCTCAGAAGGCAGGCCCAGGCTTCTATGGCAGCTCACAGCGCTCACGGAAATCTGGTTTGCTTGCAAGTTTCGAGCTTGGAAGATACAGACAATCCAGCCAAGGACGACACTCTCCATGCTGAGCGTGAACGCCACCAAGCAGTCGCCCGATTTTATGTAGCCGTGACCCTTACAAACATAATATGCTGGGTACACCATCATGCAGAGCCACAGGCTGAAGACACACCACTTCGCATCGTGCGCGTAAGTAGAGGGTGGGTGTTGCTTGAGGATGCAGGCGACGCAAATCCTGCAGCGTCAGCACAGCAATGACGACAGCAACAACAACAAACGGCAACAACCAACAGCAACAGCAACAACAACAACAACAACAACAACTACAACTACAAAAGAACATGCAAAAACTACTACTTACTACTTACTCCTACTACTACCACCACTACCACTACCACTACCACTACCATTACCACTACTACTACTACTACTACTACTACTACTACTACTACTACCACTTCTATTACTACTACTGCTGCTGCTACTACTACTACTAC
>CAJNDV010034535.1:0-10410 GCA_905221635.1 Symbiodinium sp. CCMP2456 | reverse complement strand
ACCTGGGAGGGTTGGTGGAGCTATCGCGGCACCTCGCGGTAGTTCTTGGGGGGGCGGGGGGGTAAGCATATTTATTTATTGTTTATAACTTCTATATGTAAATTAACCAATAAACATATTAGCAACATGAGCGAACACGAATAAGGAATAGCTCCAAACCTCGACCAGGGATGCTTCATCCCACCTCTTCTTCCCTCGGCTTTGGAGGTGGCTGTGCAGGCTTCGCGGTTTTTAGGGCTTTCGCGGTTGGGGGCTTCAAGCCCCAAACCCTACACGCAACCCCGAAACCCTACCGGGTATGGGCCTGGATAACTGTAACCCAGGCCACCGGAAGGATCTAAAAAGTAGATCTCCTACTTTGGGACCTTATACTACTAAGGGGTACTTTATAGGAACCTCCTTAAGATATCTACTTTCTAACCCTAAACCCTAAACCCTAAACCCTAAACCCTAAACCGTATCCTCCCGGGAGTCTGGGAAGAGGGCAGCTTTGCGAAGCGTGATCCTGGCAACCTTACCACCCCGCACCCAATCCCGAAGCCCCGAAGCCCAGAAATCCTTCGATTTCTCCCAGAACTCGTGATCTTCATCCTGAAACTGTAAAAACCTACACCCAAAACCTAAAACCCTAAACCCTAAACTCTAAACTCTAAACCCTAAACCCTAAACCCTAAACTGAAAACCCTAAAGCCTAAACCCTAAACTGTCGGCCCATGAGGCGAGGGCCGTGTGCCGCCGGCTTGACATCGAAGGGACGACAGAGACATTGTCATCCTGGGGGCCAGGGGACAGACGCGTAGTTTGGGGGCCTAGGACGAAACCCTGGAAAAACTATGATTTTGGGAAGCTACGGTTGATGATTTAAACCCTGAACTACCCATAATAAGGAATATACCATAATTCCCATAGCTTAGGGCCCTTAAGGTAATGCAAGGTTTATATCATGAACAGTAGGGCTGTTGCTTGGGGGTGTAGGAGTTGGATCTCAGCGCATGGTTGGCGGTGTAGGGGTTTAGAGGCTGGCTTTTCCAGCGCTCAGCATCTAGGATAGAAGGAGATAAGGCGAGGTTTTGTCGTAAGTCGATTACTTGTGCTCCGAGTGCAAGGCGGGTGCATTCGGATTGAGGAGGGGTCGGGCTCACTCAAGTGGCAGGCGTGACTGCGAACTCTGCGCACAACGTGCGCAGACGGCTTGGGCTCACGCGCGAAGTATGCTGGTGAGCTCGAGTGTTCCATGGGTTGCGGGACGTGTGCCCCCATCTCCTCTTGAATGGCCGCCCGCAGCCGAGCGCTTTCGGCCTCCCTCCATCGCTGCCTGTTCTGCTCCTCGACCTGGGCCTCCTCCCGCCTTTGAGCCTCTCTGCGCTCCTCACGCAGACGGCGCTGGTGCTGGCGAGCTTGTTCTTCGCGGCGCCGCTCCTCCTCTGCCTGCGCCATCCTCTCTTCCAGCTCAGCATCTGCCGCGACCTGCTGCTCCAAAGCACGGGCTCGCCCTTCATCTCCAAAGTTTGCAGGACTGCCAAAGCTAGAGCCTTGCGACATGCATCAAGCCCCCCAACCTATGCAAGCACACCCGTGCGCTGTGTGTCATGTGAGCAGCATGAAGCTGCGCCTGTGCACCGACCGAGCATTCAGTCGAAGGCCGCTATAGTTTCGAGGTAGCGGGTAGTTCTCTAAATTAGGGTCCCTTTTTAGGCCCCCAATATAGTACGGCACCTTTATAAAAAGGACCCTAACTTTGAGAACCACCCTCAAGCCAAAGCCAGCATTTAAAAAAAAGACTGCCCCGCTTCATGCCTTGTTAGGTTTAGGCTTGTTTAGTCCTGCGACCCGAAGCCCCTGTAGGGTTTAGGGTTTAGGGTTTGGGGTTTGGGGCTTGGGGCTTGGGGCTTGGGGTTTAGGGTAAACCCTAAACCCTAAACACTAAACCCAAAACCTTTAACCGTTTAGGAACTTCTTCGACTTGGCACCTGCCCAGATTGTGTTGAGACTCGACAAAAACAGGCCCCTAAACCCTAAACCCTAAACCATAAACCCCTAAACCCTAAACCCTAAACCCTAAACCCTAAAACCCTAAACTACACCCGAAATCCTGAAGCCTGAAAGCCCTTCTTCCTGAACTCTGAACCCTAACCAACCCTGATCCTCTTCACCCCTAAACCATAAGATAAGGGCCTTAACACCAATTAGAAAAGGGTTTGGGTGCCCATTATATTATAAGTATAATAAGGACCCCCCAAAATAGTATGGGTAATTATTAAGGTCCTATAGATTAAACCCCAAATCGGATCTTCTCTGGCTTCGGGGCTCTCTAGGGTCCTGTGTACCTGCCTGGTAGAATGTAGGGTTTAGGGTTTAGGGTTTAGGGTTTAGGGTTGTAGGGTTTCTATATTAGGGTTTACCATTATGATTTGGGGAAGTACCCCCCCGTGACGATACATCGGAGCCTACCCGTAAACCCTGACTAAACTCAAAGCCCGTAAACCCCTAAACCCCTAAACCCCTAAATCCTAAATCCCTAAACCCCTAAACCCCTTAACCCTAAACCCTAAACCCTAATCCTCCAAGCCCTGAACCCTAAACCCCTAAACTCCTAATCCTTCAAGCCCTCAACCCTAAACACTAAACCCCTAATCCTCTGAGCCCTAAGCCCTAAGCCCTAAACACTAAACCCCTAAACTCCTGGATCGGGTGCTCTCTAGCTTCAGGGCTGCATGGTCTCAGCGTCTCGAGGGCCTCATCGAAGTCGTTGCCGAGGACCGACTGTGCTCCTAGCAAGCAGGGGTTTAGGGTTTAGGGTTTAGGGTTTTGGGTTTTGGGTTTTGGGTTTACGGTTTAGGGTTTAGGGTTTAGGGTTTAGGGTGGGCGATACTGTACTACAGTATTGCAATTCAAGACTTTCAGGCAACAGGCTACCTACTTGTTGTTGAAGAAACACATGTGACCTAAGTGAATTTGCGATTGAGACAGCCCGGCAACCCTTTTGAATTGTCAGCACGATGTCTGAGCTTTCCCATCGCAACTCTTCTAAAGCAGAACCGTTTAACTTCAGGGGCCCTCAAGCCAGATTTTCAGAAAGCGACGCATCAGCAGACCACAGGCTCACATTCATCACACATGGAGGTAGGTATGTGCTTGAATGTTTTTGAATGATTTGGAATGATTGCGTATGTTTCCCAATGGTCCCCACAAGTGTTAGAAGGCCCTCTTTGTGAAGCACCCCTATCCTTAAGAAAGATGTAGGGTGTAGGGTTTTGGGCTTAGGGTCCTTAATAAGTTTAGGATTTAGGGTTTAGACTATCTACTATAAACAGAATATAGAACCCCCCAAACAAAAAGAAAAAAAATGTAGGTAATTATTCAGGCCCCTATAGTACTCGAAATCGTGTGTCAAACTAGACACCCTAAACCCCAAACCCTCAATCCCGAAACCCTCTAAACCCTAAACACCAAAACCCTAAAACCCTAAACCCCTAAACCCCTTACTAAACCCTGAACCCCTAAACCCTAAACCCCAAAACCCTAAACCCCTAAACCCTAAACCCCAAAACCCCAAAACCCTAACAACCCTAAACCCTAAACCAGAGACCCTAAACTTCGGGGGGGGGGCTTAGGCCCAGGCTCAGGTTCGGGGACTTCGTGAAAGGGTATAGGGGGTTTAGGGCTTAGGGTTTAGGGTTTAGGGTTTAGGGTTTGGGGTTTAGGGTTTAGGGTTAGGGTCCCTTCAGACTTCCGGAGGGATGTACTGTCCTAGGACCACAGTGTTTATGAGTGTTTCTAGGTAGGTTGTACTCCCCAAACCCTAAATCCTATACCTTAAACCCTGAGCCTGGAGTTGTAGGTACCGGATTTGGAGTTCCAGTTCTTGAAACTGTCTTACAGGACGCGAACTCCTAACCATACAATTGGTTAAGCAAAAAAAGAGCTACAATGCAGACTATAGGTAGGATTGCAGCTCATGCGATCAAGTGCTTCTTGGATTTTAAAGTGTGGAACGTAGGGCCTTAGGGGCCTTTAATGAGGGTGTAGGGATTCGCTTGAAGAGCTTTTTATATAAAAACAACTCACAAGCCGATAAGGAGGGCTTAGGGTTTAGGTTTAGGATGATCAGAATGATTAGAAGAGGGTTTTGGGCTATATGAAACTACAATATTTTATAGGGACTATCAAAGAAATTTCTCAGAAAAACCAGGGCCTACGTTCAGTCTCGAGGGCTGCGGTTAGGTTCTCTACCGGGCTTTCTCAAAGCTCCCTAAACCCTGAACCCAAACCCGTAGGGCTTAGGGGTTTAGGGTTTAGAGTTTAGGGTCTGCGCGTCAGGTGCTGCGGTTTGAGGGCTGAGATCTTAGGGTTCAGAATTTTAAGGAGCAGGGTGTAAAGTCCATGTACTGGGGGTAACCGGGAGCTGTTGTCGAAACCTCAAAGCATACTACGCATCCCGTGCTGCGTTTGAGAGGGCTTTCCAGGCGCTTGCAAGTTTAAAAAGGTTGGATCTCTGCTGACGATTAGCTTTTTTGTTGCGGGGAGGGGTGAGTTCAGTATCACACCCGGAGTACGGACTTCGATTGCTGCAGGTTCGAAACTTAGCGCACAGGGTGTGAAGCAAGGGCAGATCCTGCTCCCCAACCCACTTTGGCTACTCCGGCTCCGAGTGTAGCAGATGACTTTGGAGCTGCGTACTGGACGTACTGAAGAGAGCCCCGGTTCTCACCACTTTATGGCGCGCCATCAAGTTGATGCCCGCTCCGATGTCCGGGGCTGCTAAGCACCCTAAACCCTAAACCCCGAAACCCAAAACCCCAAAGCCTCTAAACCCTAAAATACCTAAACCCTAAATCCGAAACCCTGCCAGAGGTCAGGTACCTCACAATGAGGCGCTGAGGTGGCATGCAGGGCTGCGAAGCCCGTAGCCTGCAGGGCCATGGAAACAGCCTCCCAGGGCTGCGCAGAGCAGCGTCCGCGGTATTACCCGGCTGTGCAACCTGAGGTCCTGCCTGATCCTGTACTCAGCAGCCGCCTCACTCTGGAGCTTCTGGTTGTCCTTGTGCGCCTCCTGAGGTGAGGGCCCGGGGGGCGGCCTACGACCGTTGGTGGCGGTCCATCCGGTCTAAAATAGACAGGGGGCGCGGCACCTCCTACCCCCCACGACCTTCTCGGAACTATTACAAATTATTCCTGGCACTTAAACTCAAACCGCAATCGCCCTAAACCCCTAATCCCCTAAACCCTAAACCCCTAACCCCTAAACCCCTAACTGAATTCAAAACCCCTAATAGCCCCTAAAACCCTAAACCCAAAAGCCCTCATTAACTCAAAACCCCTAAACCCCTAAACCCCTGAGCCCTAATGCCGTAAGTCCTAAACCCTGAACACTCAGGCCCTGTAGGCTCCCAGGTACCCCAGCGTCCCCTTCAAAATCAGGGTGCCCAGGGCTTAGGGTTTAGGGTTTAGGGTTTAGGGTTTAGGGTTTAGGGTTTAGGGTTTAGGGTTTACGGGTTTTGGGGGTTTTGGGGGGGTTGGGGGTTAGGGCTTAGGGGGTATAACGTTTAGGGGTTTAGGGTTTAAGGGGCTTAGGGGTTTAGGGTGAGAAAGATGGGCGAAAGGGGAACACTAGACTGAACTTGGGACCCTTGGCAAAAACTGTAACTTTAGCTGTCTCTTGGGGATTATAGTAGCCAAGGAGTCAGAATTGCTTCTAAAACCCTAAACCCTCAACCCTAAACCCCAAACTCTCAACCCTCAACCCTAAACCCTAAACCCTCAACCCTAAACCCTCAACCGTGATGTCTAAGTACCCCTGAGAACCAAGGCCCTGAGAAACAGCGATGGGAGCTCGCCTGGGGATGGCGGACGGCCTGGAGATAGTCGAAAAGAAGGGTTTAGGGTTTAGGGTTTAGGGTTTAGGGTTTAGGGTTTAGGGTTTAGGGTTTTAGGGTTTTAGGGTTTAGGTTTCAAGGTTTAGGGGTTCAGGGGTTTAGGGGTTTAGGGGTTCAGGGTTTAGGGCTTTGGGGTGTTATTTAGGGGTTTAGGGTTTTAACGTAGGGGTTGAGGGGTTTAGGGGTTTAGGGTTTAGGGCTTTGGGGTGTTATTTAGGGGTTTAGGGTTTTAACTTAGGGGTTGAGGGGTTTAGGGGCTTAGGGTTTCGGGGCTGAGGGGTTTAGGGTTTAGGGGTTGAGGGTTTGGGGGTTTAGGGTTTAGGGGTTGAGGGTTTAGGGGTTTCAGAGGTTTAGGGCTTTAGGGTGTTAGTTAGGGCTTCAAGGTTTAGGGGTTTCTGAGGTTTAGGGGTTTAGGGTTTAGGGGCTGAGGGGGTTTAGGGTTCAGGGGTTGAGGGTTTAGGGGTTTAGGGGTTCAGGGGTTTAGGGTTTAGGAGTTGAGGGTTTAGAGGTTTCACAGGTTTTACGGTGCTGTTTAGGGGTTTAGGGCTTTAGGGTGTTATTTAGGGTTCAAGGTCTAGGGGTTTCTGAGGTTTAGGGTGTTATTTAGGGGTTTAGGGCTTTAGGGTGTTATATAGGGGTTTAGGGTTTTCGGTTCAAGGTTTAGGGGTTGAGGGGTTTAGAGTGTTGTCTAGGGGTTTAGGGTTTTTGGTTCAAGGTTTAGGGGTTGAGGGGTTTAGGGTGTTGTTTAGGGGTTTAGGGTTTTCGGTTCAAGGTTTAGGGGTTCAGGGGTTTAGGGTGTTATTTAGGAGTTTAGGATGATAGGTTCAAGGTTTAGGGGTTTAGGGTCTTATTTTGGGGTTTAGGGTGTATTTAGGGGTTTGGCATTCAGGGCTCAGGGTGTCTGTTTAGGGGGTTTTGGGTTTAGGGTATAGGGGTTTAAGTTTAGGGTTTATATAGGGTGTATATAGGGCTTCGGGATTTAGGGGTTTAGGGTTTAGGGGCTTAGGGTTCAGGGTTCAGGATTTAGGCGCAGTATACTTCTGTATTCACAATGTAAGATAACCATGCTGATAACAATATGATGATAGTCACATTTCTAGTAGTAGCAATAATGACACAATCATCTGCATTTGCAATAATCAAGAAACGCCTTGGACCCCCAAGCGTAACCCTATACCCTAAAACCCGATAGATTCCCGAAACGAGCCCATAAAGGAGCCCTAGAACCGTTAACCGGAACCCTTAACGGAACCCTAAACGGGCAGTTCTCTGAATGAGGGTCCCTGTTTAGGTCACCAATATAATACGGCACCCTTATAAAAAGAACCCGAAAAGGCAGCCTAATTCTTACTTCCCCAATAAGTCAAGGAAACAAAAAGTTAAGCGTTCAGATCACTACGAAATTATAAGAACCCAAAAAGTTTCAACTTTGGGTATTGGGCACCTAAGACTAGGGTAGTCGCAAACCTTGACCCCATTAACCCAAACCCTAAACCCTAAACCCTAAAACCCTAAAACCCTAAACCCTAAACCCGAAAACCCCAAACCCTAAAGCCCAAAGCCCTTAAACCCTAAAACCCTAAAACCCTAAACCCTAAACCCTAAAACCCTAAACCCTAAACCCTTTACAAAGGACCCCGACCCTAAATTCAGAAAACTCCCATAGCGGCCTTAATAATTAGAATAGGGTTTGCGGGATATTATAACATCATCATGCTAAGGAACCCCAAAAAATAGTATAAGTAATTATTTAGGCCCCTACCCCCTAAAACCCTAAAACCCTAAAACCCTAAACCCTTTAGACCCCAAAAGGGACCCTAATTCAGAAAACGACCATTAACAATTCGAACAGGGTTTGGCGGGAAAAAATAATATAATCATACTAAGGACCAAGGAACCCCCGAAAATGGTATAGGGCATTCTTTAGGCCCCTACATTACCCAAATCGCCTTGGAGTCCCTAAAACCCTAAAACCCTAAACCCTAAAACCCTAAACCCTAAACCCTAAACCAAAATGGGACCCAAGTTCAGAAAGCGACCCAAATCGCCTTGGAGCCAGTTGCCCCAGGAGTCGCTAATTTCTTCTGGCCTGGGCACGGGGGCTTGGATTTCGTCTGACCCTCTAAGGCTTTGGGAGCTTCTGTAGGTTTAGGGTTTAGGGTTTAGGGTTTCGGGTTTAGGGTTTATGGTTTAGGGATCTTATGATAATTAGATAATTAGAATAAGGTTTTGGGGTCCAGTATACTATAATTTGGGTTGATAGGGCTCTTTGGCTTTAGGGCTCCTTAGGGCTTAGGGGGTTTAGGTAATAGTTACATAATTAGAATAAGGTTTTGGGGCCCAGTATGCTATAATGGGTTTAGGGCTCTTTGGCTTTAAGGCTTTGGGGGACTGTTGGGGCCTTATAATACTTGGATATTTAGAAGAAGGTTTTGGGGCCCAGTATGCCATAATTCTAATCAGGAACCCAGAGGAATAATGTGGGTAATTAGGGTTTAAGGCTCTTTGGCTTTACGGCTTAGGGGGGTTTAGGGTTTAGGGCTCTTTGTCTTTAGGACTTAGGGGGTTTAGGGCACTAGGGCTTTGGGGCGTGGGGTTTAGAACAGACTTTGTACAGGGCGTGAAACAGGGTTGTTGAATGGTGTGTTTTGTGGTAGTTCGTCAGAGGATTGTGTCGCTGGGTTTATGGTGCTTTATATGGGGTTTATGAGGGTTCTTTTAGGGTTTAGGGTTTAGGGTTTAGGTATATGCGGGTTCATTTTGGGCTCTATCAAGTTCTTTTATGGCCTTGTACGGTTATCGAATAGTTCGATGGGTCCGGGCCAAAGTTGTGCAGGGGTTTAGGGTTCAGGGTTTAGGGTTCAGGGTTTAGGGTTCAGGGTTCAGGGTTCAGGGTTTAGGGTTTAGGGTTTAGGGTTTAGGGTTCAGGGCTTGAGCGTTTTAGGGCCTCGGGCTGAAAGTTCGCGGTTGTGGGGTATCGAATGCGCTTGCCCGCGCCTGGCGCAGGTGTCTCTATGGCTTCTGTGAGGTCTACTTGGAGGAGCATGGGACTGCGTAAGTCTGGTTGTAAGTACCTCACATGGGTCTCTAAAGAAATATAAGTATAGGTATACCCTAATCAAAACCTCGAATTACTACGTCCCATGGTCCCTTAATTAGGGACGGCTCCAAAAAGCTGCGGTCGTTACGGTCGTGGTGCAGCAGGCACTGGCACCGCACGGCTCATGTCCACAGTCGCAGGAGGAGCGGACCTTTGCGGTCCGCTGTGTGCCGTCTGGCAGATATATAGCGCGCTCGGCTAATCACTTCCTTTCCTTGGCGGCGGCGGTCTTGAAGCAACTGTTGGTACATCCTTTCCGTCTCGGGGTCGGTGAAGGGCGCGTTCTCACACTCGCATCTGGCGCGGCCCGTGGGCCTGAGTTCGTGTCTGCACCGAATTAGGCCATGGTTAAGCCCTTCCGCTTTGAAGGGCGCGTTCTGGCCCCCTCTTGGACTGATGCAGCATTCAGGGTCTCACGAGCCTTCTTTACAAGCTCCAACCCTAAACCTTCAGGATAGAAACCTGAATCCTTTAATTCAAATCTGCACATGTTTTTGACTTAAGGTATCATGGGACTTACAGGAACCAAGGTTATACATGAGGTAACTATACATACAACTCCTTGTAACCGCAGTTAAGGTACACATAACCTTTAGGCGTGCAGTACGCCCAATGGCCGTCACAACCTACACCACACCCGAGGGCGTGGTGGCCGAGGCCATGTGGTGGTGACTTTGAGGCTCGTGAAAGCGGTGATTCTTGTGATAGTGGCGATGACTCTGCGAAATATTTGCTCTTTTTCCCTGCGATACGTCGGAGCTTTCTTGTATGCACTCATGTGCACTCGGTGTTGGCAGCAATTCGTTGTCAAACATTTGATCGCGCGGTGGTGGCGATTTTACACACCCCCAGAGCCCGAACCCTCTGCGGACAAAAAACTATAACCAACATGCACAGAAGAATCCTACACCCCAAACCCTAACCTCAGGATACCGGGATGGACTCTGGTAGCTGCATTGCTTGCACCTCCTGTGAGAAAGTAGGGGCTTAGGGTTTAGGGTTTCATTCTGTTGAAGATCCCTGAAAAAACTAGCCCCCCTTGTCTCAAGGCCTGAATCTCGGTTGCCTTTAGTTCATCGCATGAAATTTTGTTTATCGCGGGTCTACATTACCCCTAAGCCCTAAATCCAAAAGTCTTTTCAACACACGAAATCCCAAACCCCAACTACTTTACCACAAGCCCCTTCAACCCATAACAACAATCACCTGTGTCATAGTTCCTGTGGCTTCTACTGTACTTAGGTTTTTCCTAAGGAACACCCAGAAAACCGAGATCCTAATTTTGGACTCGGGTTTATAGGGTTTCGGGTTAAGGATCCTGACGTGTACCCCAAATATACTACCTCTTAAGGATGTATATAAGAAAATCATAACCAGGAGCCCCAGAAAGGTAGGTCTTAAAGGGTCCTGTGGGTAGTTCTCTGAATTAGGGTC
>CAJNDV010034534.1:1949-13931 GCA_905221635.1 Symbiodinium sp. CCMP2456 | reverse complement strand
AAAAAAAAAAAAGTATGGGTAATTATTTGGGCCCCTACATTAAGTTTCCAGGTCTCCGGATGCCCTTTGCATTTGCGGTTTAGGTGTTTAGGGGTTTAGGGTTTAGGGTCTAGGCTTTGGGGTTTAGGGTTTACGGTTTAGGGTTTAGGGTTTGGGGTTTAGGGTTTAGGGTTTAAGGTTTCGGGTTTAGGGTTTACGGCTGTAGGGTTTAGCAGCCATGCAAGGACAGGCTCGCCAGCAGAAGGGCAACCATCGGCCTCAATGCTAAACACAAGGGCTGAAGTTCAGGGACTTACCCGGCGGGCCCTACACGCCGACACTCTGAAACCCAAAGCCCCGACGTACTGAGCATGGGCACGCCTTCTTCTGTCTTTCTAGGGTTTAGGGTTTAGGGTTTAGTGTTTGGGGTTTAGGGTTTAGGGTTTGGGGCTTAGGGTTTAGGGTTTTGGGTCATAAAACAGAAAGCCCCGACGTACTGAGCATGGGCACGAATTCTCCTGTCTTTCAGAACTCCTTCCGAGGCTCTAAATCCGGGTCGCCCAGCTTCACCAAGGGCGCCATGGCCTACACAAATACTTAAAGGATCATGGGACTTAGTAAGTAGGCTTATAACTAGAGTAACTATACTTATAACCCCAGTTAAGGGGCTTATAAACTTACTTACTAAGTCCCATGATCCTCCAAGTAGGTTTGTTGAGGTTTGGAGGTTCTGGTTTCTAAGCTCTTCCGCACAGGTGTAGGGCTTGCTGTCGGCATATAGCCACGAACAAAGGAGGACATAAAACACCACCCGGTTCAGGAATAGAAATCAATTTAGGGTCGAGGGCACAAGGCTCTTGCGGAGGTACAGGCACGCAGAGAGAGTTGTGGAGGGGTCGAGATTAGAAAGAGTAGAACAGACTCCTGGCAGAGTTTGCGGATCTCTGGGTGCTCCTCGTCTAGAGAATTTAGAGAATTGCGTAGCCCAGAATCAGCACTAAGCATGGTGTTCATCAGGAGCTACACAACTGAAAGACAGTGTGAGGCCAGAACGTCCTGTGGAGTATAACCTCCAAAACCCTAAACCCCCCTAAACCCTAAACCCCTGAACCCTATAAACCCTAAACCCCTAAACCCTAAACCCTAAACCCCCTAACACTGAGCCCTGAACCCTAAGCCCGAGACTCAGAACCCCTAATTACTGCCACACGACAGGCTGAAGCTCTTACCCTGCAACAGGCAGTTTTAGGATGTAGGGTCTAGGATTTAAGGTTTAGGATTTAGGGTTTAGGATTTAGGGTTTAGGGTTTAGGGTTTGGGGTTTAGGGTTAAGGCCAAACCCTGTGAACGCTGACTCGACTCGAAACTTCGAACCTCGAAGCCGATGCCGAACGAACGGAAACTGTAGCCCTAAAGTACCCGTCCCAGAGACTCCAATATCCCTTAATTAAGGATCCTACTATAATTTAAGGTATGTCCTGTGCTCTAAGAGGCGTGGGTATCGCAATCTGCCGGCAGCGACTCCGTGTTGACCCTGGAGCTCAGCCCGCGGTTATCGGCATCGCACCTGCGCCTGGTGGCTGTCTCCCCGCCGGTAGCTTGCCGTGGCGATTGGGTGTTCTTTTTTTTTTTTGCACAGAAGACAAGAAGTCATGTACTTGCGCAAATGTACCTGTGCTTTTTGAGTATGTAGTGTAAAGTTGGGATGTTACTATGTAGGTTTGCATCGATGGGCGCACGCGTCTGCGTGTGTACATGTGTATGCATGCATGTATGTATGTATCTACGTGTGCATATGTGTATGCGTGCATGTAGAAAGATACACGAACCAGCATGAACAACGTGACAGGTTATTTCCATAAATGTACATGCCGGCATTCTGAGTTTGTTATCGCTTGAAAAAAGGAGGCATAGCAACCCTCGGACCCATTCAATAGGAAAAACTCGTGATGCAGCGCAGGGCTTCGACTTCTTCGGCACGGAAAGTAGCCCAGGCTCGGGGAATCATAGTCGCCTCCAGGGAGCACCGTAGTCTAGGGGCTTGATTGGCTGGAACTAGTATCCACCGGGTTCCGCAGTGGTGCGAAACCATTATCTAGGTACCAAACCCCCTATTGTTGTTAATGCTGAGGCTCATTTTGTCAAGAGGCCCCTAAGTGACAGCTCTAAATTCACGAACCCGAAAAGCCGAATTTGCCCTAAGCACCCAAGACACTTAGCAAAGCCCTTACTAAGCCTGTCTTGTCCGTTTACGGGAGGCCTCGTGCTGGAAGCCTTGGGCCCGCGGCTTTTGCTGGCACTGGCCCTGCAGCCCTGGAGCCGCCAAAAAATCTGGCTCCCTGCTTCTTTAAGGTTTAGGGCCGTTTAGGGTTTAGGGTTTAGGGTTTAGGGGGTGAGGATGAAACACACGTTGGCGACAAAGAAATGGGTAATTAGGTGGGTATAACTTGCATGAGGATGAGCAAGAAGCTCACGCATGGGTTTCTTTCGACTAACCAGCACTCTGGAGGCTTGCAGAGGGTTTCGGACAAAGGCCACAATGCTGTGCTTTCAGGTTGGGTCCCGTTCGCTTGGGACGTGGAGGCGGCCCAACGACTTTCCACCTGGCAACGATGCTTGGCGAAGGCTGGGTGGGCCTGGAATCCAGGAAGGGGAGGGCTCTGAGCCAAAACCGCTTCTAGTTTGTGGCTGTTGCGTGTCATTTGGATGTTGCAATGCACTGTGACTGTTTTTGTTGTATCTCCTCTCGTTTGTGCTGAGGCTGTTGAGGTTGTTATAACATCGGTTATGTGATGACCGGAAGGTGCTAACGACATCATGGAGGAAGTGCTGGGACTTCGCGGCTTTCGGTTGCCGGGAAGTGCCATAGCAGCGTCAATCCGATTCAGAATTTGCCCGTGCGGCGCCGGAGCTTAGCGTATAGGTCCTGCGTCTGAGGCATCGTGTGCCATGAAGCGACGCTCTGGCGTCAGCTTCTGCCTTCGGAGAATGCGCTCATCGCTTCATTGCCTGCCAGCTCCTTGCCCGGAGAAGTCCGGGAGTCCCGGGGGGTCATCTGATCGGTATGGCTGGCAGGATTGGGAGAAGCCGCCTGGCTGTCGCTTACCTTCTCCTCTGGGCAGCCAGCCAAAGCAATGGCAACTTGGGCTTCGACTTGCCGGGCTAGGACGCTACTGTAGGAGCCCCGGAGACGCGCCTCTTCAGGCACGTCTGACGCTGTCCTCTCCGAGAACCTGGGAGCTCCAGGCGACTGGCGCAAGCTTGGCCGAGGCGGCTTCACAGCTGTGCAACGCTGTGTAGAAAGGCCACTTCTTCAAATAGGCAAACCGCTTCTGAAAGTCTAGTGAATGGCGTGCAGCTTCGGCTTGGCGTGAAGCTGCAGGTCGCTGCAGGAGAGGTCCTGCACACGGTCTCTCGAAGCAGTCTTACACTTTGTGTATCTTGGCGACACCGAGCTGCCTCCAAACGTTGCGGCTAAGGTTCCTTTGGCCAACGCGACATCCTTCACCACTAGCAGCCTGAGCATGACGCTCGTTGAAGAGCTCCTTGCCAGGCGCGGCAGAGGGCTTTCGTTGTCAATGCCGTTGCTGAGATGCAGTTCTTTCAACTGGAGGCCCCGAACCTATTCGCTCACGGTGCCTTGGCAAAGCGATGCAAAGCGCCATGGTTGTCGAGTGGCCCTCACCTTGTCCGGAAGAGCTTGACGAGGTTTGGGCGCTTTCCTTCAGCTATGAGGAGCCCCCAGGCAGCTTTTGGCTTCTTGACGTCTTTGATGCTACACCGCTGCCCGCAGCTCGGCCGCAGCTCTCAGGCTCTTTCTGTTCTCTGGTGGTGGGCTTGGAGAAACTCTGTCCCCCGAGGTGGCTACGAGTGATCTCGGCTTCAGCCTGCCGCTGCGAGGTGAGCTTAGCATGGCTTAGCCTGTCTTCTCTTGCATTTCATGACGAGCAAACGCGGTACAATTCTTCCCTTGGAATCCCCTCAGCCACTCCCGGGTCCCCAAGAGCATGGAATTCTGATGCACTTGAGGAGCCTGGCCGTTGCCCGCCTTGTCACTGCAGCTCTCCATGGGAAGCCCTCCGCCGGGTGGCCGCACCTTCGCGCGGCTGCTTCTGAAGCCCTGGCTCCTAAGTGGAAGGACAAGTAAAGTTTGGGATTCTGTTACATGTTCGTTGCTCTTTCGTTTGGTGCCTACTCGTAGGGCCTAGGTTTACTAGAATAAGGGTGGGCTCGGGGCTTCTGCAGTGATGTGAGAGGCTTCTCAGTGCATGGCTCCTGGTGCTGCCGCCCCCTGGCTGGGTTCTGAGCGATGCTTCGCCTGGCCCCGAGGGCCGATCCATCGCTTCCCTGGGCTTCCAAGACCTTTCAGCTGGCTGGGAGGCACCAGGGTCCACAAGCGCCCTCCATGATTTAGGGAAGCCTCTAAAGTTGTTGTTCAACCTTTTTTGCTGAAGGTTTCGTGGTTGAACTGCCTTAATTCACGACAGAGGCGCCGTAAGGCTTTTCTAGGCCTAGGCGAGCTCTGCGTCTCTGTGTAGGTCGAGCTCCAAGTGGCTGCCTCGCTGGAGCGGCGCACGGGCTGAGAGCTTCGGAGTCGTATACGTTTGTAGTGGCGCATACATATTGCATGGGGGAAGACAGGTGAAGTGGCATGTAAGCTTGCTTTAAATCCAAGCGGGTAGATTCAGTCAGTTTTTGCAGGAGACTACTACGGACACGGCGTGGTTTGTGTTGGCAACGGATGGAGAGGTCGGTGAGGACCTGGCTGCACAATCCTGGGGCTACGTGGACGGGGCCAATGTGGCTCCCATGTGGGGCAGCGTGAAGCATGCCATCTTGGTCGCACTAGTGCAGAATACGATTTTTCGGATCGTGAAGACTAAAACTTTAACGCGAAACTGAGGCGAGGGCTTTAGTGGTCACCGTAGGAGGCTGTGGCAGAGATCTTCTTCGTGGAAACCCAGGCCAACCTGGCGGGGCTCAACCTGACTGGGCTGGTTTTCACGATGCGCCTGGACCAGGAGTCACAAGACTCTTGTCCACATAGGCCCGGCATGTGATTACGTCCGTTGTTTGCATGCGCGTCCCAGGTCGGGATCATCCGTGTCACCCCACCAGAAGGCGGCACAGATTCATGGCAGGCCCCCTTTGCTTCAACATGAATTTCAGAAATCCCTGAAGGCTATGGCCAGCCGACCTGCGAAGATGCAGCAGACGTGCGAGGAGCGCCACGCTGGCCGATGTCTTTAAGACGGTTTGGGCCGTATTGTGAACAATCAGCAACTTTGCCTCGATGTAGATTGCGTGGCGCTTGAATACCAAGGCAAACAACAGCTTGGACGTAAGCTAAGGCAAACGAGTCCCACACGGAGGTCCTCCTCACGCAGCCGCTTCCAGTGGGATCTTGGGCTTTCGCTTTGGCCATCACCCTTCCGGATGCAGCGGAAGACCCCCGATTCCGCGTGGAGGTCTTCACTGCCGAGAGGCGGTGAACTGGGGTAATTATACTGGGGTTGAGGTCCGACGTTTCAACGGTCGCTAGACTATAGTGACTAGTGTCTAGGGCTTGAGGAGTTAATTTGTTCACACCACTACGTCCTCCGGTGCTGTTCTTTGACAAATCCCCATATCTTGGCTGAAGCATGCCTCAACGCCCAGTCTTTGTCTTGGCTGGCGACAGCAAATGCAATGTGAACTCTGGGCATGCGAGGTGATGGTTGTTGATGCCGGGACGAGTATTCCGAGTGTGAGAGCATAAATCCCACTACCCCAGCTCGGCAGGGGCTTGGTGGATGCTGCGACCTCCCTCGCTGCACCGGACTTGCTCAGTGCAGGGCTCTGGCCGTTGACCGCCCCAATCTTGAGCCTGGACAGCCAAAGTCTCGTCTGGACGTTGGGTTGAAACTTTGGGTTTCCTTATACTGAGGATCCTAGTTTGGTTGTGGTGTGTACGTCTGCTGCTGCCTTTTCAGTCGTAGCATCACATACAGTGCTCAGGATGTGTTCAAGAGGAAGAAGGTACGGGCATGGGAGTCGGAAGGTGCTGGTGCCGATTCCAAGGATCTTGCGCAGCCGAAACGCTGCCTCGACGCGGCTGGTGCTGGAGATCTCCTTCCGCTTCGATCAGACGCGAGCCGTGAAAGCTTGCTTCTATTTTTTGGGGGTGCCTTTTGAAGACGTGTTGGGGCGTCTTCCCAGCTTATTGTCTTGGACTTGGGGTGTTCAGGATGATGCCCGTTGCCACCGGGAGCATCGAGGCCCTGCGCTTGCTGCCTCCCAGCGGAGTGCAGTATGACGAGGACGGTGTATAGGTTCGATTTACAGGTCCTAAGAGAACAACCAATGTCGGTTCCTTCGACCACAAAGCCAGGAGTTTTCGCTGACTGTCGAGGGCCTGCCACTCGCACGAGGCAGCCCGACGGTGACATCGTCACAGGCAGGGAGCACCGCGATGTGATCCGCAGCAGCTGCCGCCGAGTAGCTTACATACTACATGCTAGGCTTGGCTTAGCATGTGTCTAGCCTCCGCTGTGGCCTCTAGCTGCGAAGCTTCGGCACTTGAGTAGTTCGTGAAAGCCACTTGCATTCCTTTGTAATGTTTGCGTCCGATGCGAAGTCAGAGGCCTTTGTGACCCTCCTGGCTGCTTCAACTGTCACACCTGGTGACGTGAGCATTCGTTGTGGAGTCAAGCTGACTGGGGAGCCAGCAGAGAACGTCTGGAGCCACGGCTGCAGAGTGGCGAGCCGGGAATCTCCTGCATCCTTTCTTCACGTCATTGCCCAGGATGCTTGACATTTGCCGCCAACTTACTTGCTCGAGTGTCCTGGTCTCAACCTGTCGACGGCTCAAGCTGCCGCTTCCCAGATGCTTTTCGCCCTGGCAGGCGCGGAGGCTCTCCGCTTTCCTCTTCTCGGTCCCAGCGAGAATGAGGATCAGCCTGCAGCTCGCATATCGAAGCCTTAAAATCTTGAAGTTGGGCACTAAACGAGGCGTTCCTGACAGGAGCCCATCCCCGATGTGGAAGTCGGCTGCAGCCAGCAGCGTGTTCTGGCCCGGCTGGCTGCGGCATTCACTCTGGCACTTCTTAGTCTTAGTGGCACTGGGGTCTGAGCTCTGCAGAACACGAGCCAATGCCGCGGGCGGCCCCCATCAAGATCGTCATCTGAGTGATCATCAGCGGATCAGGTTGGCCTCGAAGGAGCAGGGCTTGGATGCAGCGCTGCTCATGATGTCTGCGATGCCGTGCAAGTTGGCAAGAGGGATACCAACGTCATTGGTCCGGCCTTGAGACCTGAAGACCTTCGACGAAGACCTACGCATACCATCGGCCTCTTGCGCAGAATCTGGTAGGAGAGGAATGGAGAGGACAGCAGCGACAGCAGGTCAGGCCCGCGTCGCACACCTGCTCATGGACCAGAGGCCGGCGCTTCACTCGAGTCGTCCGCACGGCAATAGTCGAAGCCCGTCGCCGTCGCAGTGTTTCACCCTTTCTCCGTGAAGATTGCCAAAGGCAAAGAAAGGCTTTTTCTTAGGCCGGCTGGAGACGGCCAGTGGCTGCTGAGCTGCTGCGAGCTGCTCGAAAGATGCTACTTGTAGGTGCGGAACATGGAAAGCGGAACGACCCTGTCGCTCCACTAGCACACGAGCACGGGGTTCCACTTGACGGATCGACCTCCTGGCATTTTGCTTTGTAGCTGTAGCCGTTTCCAGCACGTCCTCCCCTCGGCGAGCTTTGTAGCATTACGCAAGATGGGCTGCGGTGGTAGTGCTGGCCTGGGCCCTGGTTGCACACTTCCGTGCCAGAAGCATTACTGTGCTTGTCAGGCATGCGAACGCTCTCTGCGGATGCAAAGTCCAAGGTTGAGGACTGGTCAAGTCGTCTTGGGCGTTGAAGCCATTGTGCTAGGATTGCTTGTCTTGCTCCAGGAACTTTTCGACAAGATGGACAAAGACACGAGTGGCACCATTACGAAGGAGGAGGCCGATTGCAAAATCGCAGCTGCGTGTGGCAGAGCTCGTATCCGAGCACGCTTCAGTCCGCCTTTAGGCCCACAAGTTCTTCAGCAGTTTTGCGAAGGCGCCGTGTCCTGACACTCCCAAGCGTTGTGGTCTTCCCAGCCCTTCCAAGGTGAATGCGAAGGCCATGTTTGATGAAGTGGACGACGATGGCAACGGAAGCATCACAAAGGCGAGCCAGTGCTGATGAGAGAAAGTCGTAGAACGGGGCTTTGCATCAAGGCAGAATGGGTCGGATTTTGGAACCAGGCCTGCAGCCAAGCTCTTCAGAGCTCAGGGCTCCAGATTGCGAGTCTGTGACCGCTGCATCTTCTGCTCCGAGGTCCGGGTCGCTGGGTATTCCAATGACCAGCCTTCTCCTCAGCGAGAAAGCAGCCAGGTGTCTACAAGTAGAGTTTGTAATCAGGGTGTCTAGGTTGGGGGATGATGGCTAAGTCGCTCAGCAGCTTTGCCTAGACCTTGTAGGGTGCTGAATTCTCTAGGTTTGCAAGGTCTTTTGAAGGTAACCGGGCTCACCCATCGAGCCGGCGAGAGGGAAGGGTACGGAGCTTTCATCCCTCTGCCGCGCGTTTTGCACTTGCCCTATAAGCGGATTCGAGGATCCTCGAAGAGCTCGAGTTGATGACGGACGGCGGCGACTGGGTGAACTGGAAGGCCCCTGACAGAGCCTTGAGACTTGGAGCCCACGCGGCCTACCTCTGCCGACCAGGGAATAGTTTCCGTGTAGAATTGCAAATACTATGCCAGCGGAGATCCCCCTACCAGTGAAAGAACGGCACCATGAGGAAAGGAAGTCACGACCACCGGGCCTGTGGCTCGCTATGCTCAAGAGAGTTCAGGTCGCCACCTGTGTCTTTCAGTATGTACAATGTACACCAACAGAACACCAGGCGATCATCACGACGAGCACCTAAACGAGCACCGTGACCAGGCCGGCCACGATCAGGAGACCACCAAGCGACCACGCAGAGACCACCGGGACACCAAGAGAACACCGAGAGACGCCAGGAGACAGCAGGAGACCGTTAGTGGACACTGCCAGAATGTGCTCCGCCAGATACTGGCGCATGGGGGATCACGCGCCAGGAAGGCTCTCCGCCAAGTGCTGGCGGGATTTAGGAGGATTCGGGAGCACGGCGGGATCGCTCTCTCTCCCCCAAGTACTGGCGTGTCTCGGGAGCACGAACCTCGTGTTTCCCCGCCCCCCCGTAGCTTGCGATAAAAGTGACACCCCGAGTCCCTTCCCCCAGCGCAAAGTACACAGCGGTAGACGTGGGTCCGGAGAGCCATGACTCTGAGCACATGAACCTGATAACCCCACAGTGTTACCACACTGTTTGAGGAGAATCTGCATGTTGGCGTATGTTATTCCATGTTTGTGCAGTTTTCAGCACCTTTTCGCGAGGATGGAAAGGACGTTGCAGCGATGTCCCGGGACAAGAGCGATTTCGCGAAGTCAACGGAACCTGCCCTTTGGATATGGTGATATGGTTTAGGGAAGTTTAGAGTTCGGGGTTTCTGGCGCAAGGCTTTTTTATCAGTGCGCCACTGGTTGCTGCTGCTACTGCTGTTGTTCTGTTTGATTGTCCCCTCTTCGATTCAACAGCTGATGGCCTTACTGCAACTTCCTGCCTGCCCTTCGGATGAACGACCGGCAGCATGCTTGAAAGAAGGCACAACTCCTTGAAGTACTAGAAAAAGAATTCTTGCACTTATTCTTGCTTTTTGCTGCCTTTGTCAAGCGCTCGGCAGTTCTGGCAATGCATGTTTCCGACCTAGGTCAAAGTGCCGGAGGCCGTGCCGGAGGCGTCGCAAGAGGCCACGCCCGAGGCTGCATCGGCCGACGCACAGGAGGAGCCCAAGGCCGAGGAGCCCAAGGCCGAGGAGCCCAAGGCTGAGGAGCCCAAGGCCGAGGAGCCGAAGGCCGAGGAGCCAAAAGCGGAGGAGCCGAAGGCCGAGGAGCCCAAGGCGGAGGAGCCAAAAGCGGAGGAGCCCAAGGCTGACGAGGCTCAGGCTGAGGCGGCGGCACCACAGCCAATGGCGTTTTGAGGAAGCTTGGCTGCTTGCGGGCTTTAGAAGCGGCTTCTTCTTGTTGCGCAGTGTGCCTGGCTACTGTAACCAAAAGCTCTCCAAAACACCGACTCGACGCAACAAATTGCGCCTGCTGTGCAGCCCAGGCGTTCATCCATGGTGCCGGCTGGTTCCTGGCTCGTGGTTTCACATTCCTGCACAGATCCCACAACTGGGATACGCTGGAAACGACCGTCCAGAAAAACTTGGCTGAAGCAACAAACTAGACTTACTGTAGTTCTACTCACCAGAACGCTACTTTGGATCGTGTTCCTCTTGTGCACGCGAGTGCGTGCATTTGGCGCAGCTCGCCGCTTCACCACAGTTGAAGCAGCTCGCTTGGTTTAAAACCAGCGGCCGCAGTCCATGTCAATAGTCGAGTGCGAGTACCGGAATTCACGTCCAGCACTCGGAGGTAGCATTTGTCGCAACCAGCAAAACTTGATAGCTGTGTCATGAGTAAGTCGTCTGCCTGGCTCAAGAAGCGATTGCCTGGTACATCATTGTCAGTGCCTCCACAGTAGTTCTTCTGAGTCGATAATACTCTTATCAAATAGAAGAGTTCTTCTTGGATGATGTAACGACCAAGCGTACAAGAAGGTCCTGAAGACAAAGACGACAAGTCCCGGTCTTCGGAACGACGAATGGCCCAAAAGAACAAATAAGACTAGGAGAGCGAAGGGAAATTTTGTGTGTTAGTTTCTCACAGAGATCCCTGTCAACACTTAGGAGATGCAGACGCAAGCTGGCAACGTTCCAAGAGGTTCGAGATTTCTCCTCTGAAATTTTGCTTAGTACATGCTGCCGGCAAGTATTTTTCAAAACATGTTGGCGCCAGCAGTCGAACCTTAGGGCCCGACGTTCGCTCTTCGGAGATGGTGCTGTAGAACTGTCGGTTCGAATCCGGCAGATTCGTTGGATATCCTGACCCCCCTGTTCTTTCTATCAGCTGTGATAACGAGACCCCGGGCCACGATTTCATTCAAGCTCGCCACCACCCCGAATTAAGCCCAGGACTCGGACTCAGAAACCCGGATCCACAACCAAGATATAGGTTTGGATACATGTTTGCACGTGCCTATATTTCTATATGTATGTATATATTATATATGTATGTACGTATGGCGATTATCTGTATAATTATTGAATCCGCGGAGCTTCATTCATTGATTTGGCGATTCATAATTAACGCATTTTTATAAGAATGTGGAAGCTGTAAATCGAAAGGCTTTATAATTAGATGAATATATTCTATAGGGGTCATTGAGTTACGAGAGCAGTCTTCTATGCCCAATTTGAATCAGGAATTAGGCGGATAAAATGACCTTTTTATTCTCTAATCAGTATATGAGATTTTTTGTTGAATATAATAGAATCTTCTTTCGTCTCTTCTGCTCTCATTATGGGGCAAAACGATGCTGTCTTCTGACTTCTTCGGAGAAGGATTGATTACCGGGGGATCCTCTTAGGTTATAGCAATAATATGTGGTTCTGGCCTTCTCTTGAGAGGCTCGTATAGGTTGCGGAGCGTAGTGACATAGTATGGCGGGGCGATGGCGCGCACGGAAAATATTTTCTTATTTCTTCCGGGCGACTCACTCAAGGTGCTGGGCCGCAGTGGCGTAAGCTCTTCTGGATTCTTCTGTGGGGGGCCATTTGAGTTGCGGGCCGTAGCGGCGCGCGCGGAGGAGCTTCCTTGGCTTGTTCTGTCTTTGCCTTCTTCTGATTATCTTTATTATTTAAGGGTCTTTACCGGTATAATAATCGATAAGATTTTTTTATGATCTAGGAAAAATTTTAAATGAATAGAAGTATGATATTTTGATATGGTTTAGATATTTCTATCGTTTTGATGATAAATTCTATTAATTACGAAAATTTGTAGTTTTATATTCTTATTTATATATAGAATTATT
>CAJNDV010034533.1:0-29568 GCA_905221635.1 Symbiodinium sp. CCMP2456 | reverse complement strand
AACCGCTGTGCTACTTCATTGAGCGTGTCTCGCTTCTTGCGGCGACTCACAAAGCCACACCTGATGTCAGTCTTGGCTCCTGCCCCCGCCCACTAACAGTCGGATATTGGTTTCCTTATAAAACACCCCCCCAAAAAAGCACAACTGTTTTTCAGGAAAGTAGATGGGGAGTTTCGCAGCCCAAAACAGACTTTACCGATATTTTTGGGCAAGGGTCCAACCCCCCCCCTGACAGCCGGCAACCCGGCCCCAACCACCCACCAACCCAATCTCCCCACTGTTTCCCTTGCCTTAGCTCTCCAGCCCCCCAGTCCTCAAAGCCAATCCTGGCAAACCAAATTCCCCAAACCCCGCCAATCCTGGGCCCTAACCCTTCTGACCCGAACCAAACCCTCCCTGCAACCAACCCATTACCCCATTGGCTCAACCCCCAACCCCGGAAACGAACCCGAACCCCAAACCAGTCCCACCATCCCAGCCCTCCAGGCCCTCCACACCATCGTTTGCCCGATGGTTACCCCAAGCCCAAACCAAACAAATCCCACCACCTACTTTCCCTAACTCTCCAGCCTCCAACCCCCAAACCGTCCCAAACTGGCCCAAACCCTTGAAACGGACCCCAAACCCAAACCGCCACTCTAACCTCCCAATCCCTCCTAACCCAAAACCTCCAGCCTCCCAATACCAATACTTCAAACCAACCCCAACCTGAAGCCAATCCCAACCCAACTCTCTATTGCCCTTCAATCCTTGAAACCAATCCCAACCCCCAACCCACCCCCCACATTTACTTATTGTCATATTTAAATTATACTTATTTCTATTACTATTACTACTATTATTGGTTTTCTGTACTACTAGTATGTATTACTGTATTAGTATTTGTTAGGTATTTATTTGTGTTTATTAGTGTTTATTAGTATTTATTAGTATTTATTAGTATTTATTAGTATTTATTAGATGTATTAGTATGTATTAGTATTTATTAGTATTTATTAGTATTTATCAGTATTTATTAGTATTGATTAGTATTATTAGTAATTATTAGTAATTAATTGTATTCTTAGTATTTATTACTATTATTAGTAATTATTAGTATTATTCGTCTGGTCTGGTCCGATTTGATCAAGCTTGATCTGGCCGTCAATGAGGCAATGCAGGCAATGGGCCCTTACAATGAGCCTGCTTCTCGAAACACTTGTCACTGATCTGATCTGATCTAATGATCTAATGTGTGGCATCACGAAAAATTCTGATCTCGAGAAGCTTCCGCATCGTCCTCGTCATCGTCCTTGTTGTCGTCGCGATCGTGGTCTGGAAACTTGCAGTCGCGGTTGTGATGGCGGTTGTTTTGGGGAAAATGCTGGCGCTGACGCTGATCACTACCGACGCGGGCACTCGCGAGGCTGATATAATTAGGTAGGAACCATGCTGGCGACAGAAAGAGTAATAGTTTTTAACAATAAGTCAATAAGGTACAGACAAACAGACAGACTCAGACAGACAACCAGTCATGTGCTGCTGCAGACAGACGGAGACAGACAGAGCTCAGAGATCCACGGAGACAGACAGAGGCAGACAGAACGTGCGACCGTGTGACGTGTGTAAGGTGTATTAAGTCTCTGTAAGTGTGTACCGTTCCCCCCTCGGCCGTATCCGGCTTGTGCCGCTGCTGGTTCCTGGCCGATGATGAGGCGGGGGCGAGGGACAAGTTTGGCGCACCACGAATCTTGATGAGGGCCTATCGCGCTGAATTCGGCAGGTGTTTGTCTTTGCGGCAGTTGCGCCGGGGCCACAGCCACAGCTTTTGAGCCTTATAAATCCAGAATATATTTAAAATAAATTGGATTATAGCGTACAACTTACAACCCTCAAACCCTAATCCTAAATCCAATCCCTCATCCCAAATCCAAACCAGAAACCCAAATTTTCCGACATCGCGTAGCCTCCGGGCAGGAGGTAAATCGAGGCAGGGGTGGGGGTAAAGGCAGGGGCCTCCGCGCAGGAGGCAAAAAGGGGTGGCCTCCGAATAGGAGGCAAAAGGCGGCCTCCGAACAGGAGGCAACAGGTGGCCTCCGAATAGGAGGCAAAATGCGGCCTCCGAACAGGAGGCAACAGGTGGCCTCCGAACAGGAGGCAACAGGTAGGTGGCCTCCGAACAGGAGGCAAAAGGCGGCCTCCGAACAGGAGGCAACAGGTAGGTGGCCTCCGAACAGGAGGCGAAGGGATCTCCGCGCAGGAGACAGGCAGAGGTCAGGAGGCTAAGGTTTCAAGCCCTCCGGGCAAACGCGGGGATGGGAGGGGGGGTTTGGGGGCTTGGCGTCTGGTCTGGGAAAACGTGGGGATGGGCGGGCTTAGGGTCCGGGCTTAGGCAAAAGGCTTAGTCTGGGATGGTGGGTTATTGGCGGCCCTTTGCGGGGCTGTCGGCATGGGGTGTAAACCGTAAATTGTAAATGTAAATGACGCGTTTGGTCGGGATTTGTTGGGCAAACGTGGCAACAGGTGGGTGGAGAAACGGGAAGAGGGTCTGGGAAAATAATCTCAGATCGCCGATAGCAGGCTTACGCCCTCATCATGATCTGTTCATTGGCAGCTGATCCTCCAATTTCTGTCTGAGGTTCGTGGTGGTGCTGCCTGTTCGCGGCGGTGCCTCTGGCCACGGCCTCGAAACCCGAAGCTTTCCACATCATCACCGGAATACAATGTGGTAGGTCTGTGACAACGCTTTTGAGGCTCAATATACCATGTGCATAGATTGAAAGATTCTTGATCCAAGCCGTGACGAATGTATAAACCCACCAGAATACCAGGCCCAAACTTCACCCAAACCATAGTTGGAATATCTGCTTCTTGCAGGAGTCGGAGCTGTGTCATTGAAATTGTTTGGTGAACCTCGCCAAACCCAAACACCCTTAAAACTTAAAGCCTTAAACCCGATCTCCTAAGCATGATGGAAGTTTCACTGATGAGTGGAAAAAGAGTTCAATTGGAGTTAGTGGACAACGAAACTGTGGAGCAGTTCAAACAACGGGCACAGAACGCACTTGGAGTCGGCAGAGGCCGATTGCTGGACTCTTCTGGAAGCATTGTGGACAGCGGGTCCGCAAAGAAGCCTCGACTCGGTATGTCTTACCTGTTCCGGGTCGGTGCAACACAGATACATGCCAATCGCAGTTCGTTTGCTGCTATTCATGGTGATGGATCCGTTTGGACGCCAAGATCTCAGCTGACAGATGTCCGGAAGGTTCAATCCTCCGAAGATTCTTTTGCCGCTCTCCTGGGCGACGGCACCGTGGTCACTTGGGGGGGGCCAGGTGGTGGTGATAGCAGTCAGGTGAGGGAACAGCTGACGAATGTACAGCATATCCAGTCCTCCCATGTTGCCTTTGCCGCCATTCGTGGCGATGGATCCGTTGTCACATGGGGCATGAAATTGGGCGGTGGTGACAGCCATGCTGTGCAGAGCCAGCCGCAGAATGTTCGAGAGATCCAAGCCACAGAGCTGTCCTTTGCTGCCGTGCTTGACAATGGCTCGGTTGTGACATGGGGTTATGCTGCCGCAGGCGGGGACAGCAGTTCTGTGCAGGAGCAACTGAAAAATGTCCGATGCATCCAGGTCAACAAAGAAGCATTTGCCGCGATATTATCCGATGGATCTGTCGTCACCTGGGGTGGTGCAAAAGCAGGTGCCAACAGCAGTTCTGTGCAGCAGCAGCTTCACAGCGTCCGTGCCATCCAAGCCACTTGCTACGCTTTTGCTGCTATCAAGGACGATGGCTCAGTGGTATTCTGGGGCAACAACGGCATGGACGCCCCCGACGGCTTTCAACAAGTCTGTGAAGGGCAGGGACAGCTGAAGAAGGTTCGCGACATTGCAGCGTCAGACCGAGCTTTCGCTGCAATTCTAGCCGACGGCTCGGTGGTGACCTGGGGTGATGCTGAGGACGGTGGCGACAGCAGCGCCGTTCAGGATCAGCGGATACATGTACGAGAGATCCAAGCGACCAATCTGTCCTTTGCGGCCTTGCTTGACAATGGCTCCGTTGTGACCTGGGGTTATCCTCCCGAGGGTGGCGACAGCAGTTCTGTGCAGCAGCAGTTGCACAGCATCCAAGCCACTTGCGCCGCTTATGCAGCGATCAAGGAGGATGGCTCGGTGGTCACCTGGGGCGACTGGACCGTCGGGGGCGACAGCGATGATGTACAGGGGCAGCTGAAGAACGTCCAGGGCATCGCATCTGGAGAGTTGTTTTTTGCGGCCACGGTGGCCGAGGGACCGGTCGTATTCTGGCCTTGCCGGCGGTGAGCGGGAAAACCGAACCCTCAGAGTGTTTGTGCCAGTTTGTGCTTCGGGTTGTCGGTATTTAGACCCAGGACCGTAGCCTGTCATCGATAAAACCCCATGAGCTCTCCCGCCTATCGCCGAGGACCTCGAGGAGCACAGCGCTCAGCACTTTCGACTTCTTGGAGGGTTTCGGAATTTTGGGCGAGGTTTTCAAGGCGAAGGCACTGCTGTTCTGCTGAAGTCCGTAGCCTGCGGCCTGCAGTGCCGCACACGCACAGGTTCAGTCGTGGCTACATCGTGCTGCAGAAGTTCTCCGTGAATTTCGGCGGCCCGGTGCCTACAGTTTCAAAGTACCTTCTGCAGTGCCTTCGCCCACAGCTGGGTCTGTCGCAATTCACGGATCTCAGGTCCTGGGATGGCAGTGGCGGCAACTCACGAGTTTTGGTCAGGCTCTCAAGTGTCGGTGGTTTCTCAGGAGTTGGTGAGCGATTGGTCTGGACTCTGGATGATTTGTGATTGGAGTGACACGTGTTGGCTCCTGCTCCCTGCTCAATGCTCACTTAGCCCCGCTCACCGCTCACTTGAGGCCCACCAGACTTCGGATCAGCGAGGAGAGTGGCTGGCGGGGTGTGGCCCTGAGTGTCTGAGCAGTTGTCGTCGTCCATTCAAGTCTTGAGAGCCACGTGGCTGCGCGGCACACGCGGTGCATTGCTTGCCTCTGTTGCTTGCTCATCACTGAACGGCACTGATCGGTTGGTTCAATACTGGGAGACGGCGACATCGCAGACATCGCAGAGAGTCAAAGATACATAGATTCATAGATGTTGGGTACTCGGTACTGCCCCCACACAGTAACCGACTTTGTAATAACGCTACTATTAAGGGCCTTAACTTTTATATCTATATATCCATGACATCATATCCAGGTCGTATCCATACTGTCCTGTCCATACTATGAACGCTAGTCGGCTAGCCTGGATAATTTATCAACTGTTACTGAGTGGCTTCATGCGGCTTCATTCCTAAGATCGTGTGTTCAGGCAGGGTTATGATGCCAGCCCTAACAATCAGTCGAATCAGTCGTTACATGACAGCCCTTCTTGAGGCGATCGACAGTGACAATCACTAGTAGGAATGACCACGTAGGCTGACACCCCTAGGCTTGGCAGGCTAGGCTTTTTGGCGCGGCTTTTGCAGCCATGGACGGGGACGCGTGGTGGGGTTGGTCGTGGTCGGACACCCGCAATGACTGGATGTATGAAGATGGCAATGGCTGGGGGTGGACCTCGGATGGTGGTTGGGAGGAGCTGACCCCATCTGGCCCATCAGCGGTGGAGGAGGCAGAGGAGGAAGAGGAAGAGGCGGCAGACCGCAGTCGCGGTGAAAAGGGCCGCGGCCGTGGTCGCGACGGTCGCGGTCGCGGCAGCAAGCAGCACGATTTCAGCAACCACAAGAGGCTGATCAAGCGGGATGTGAAGAGACAGCTCAAAGAGGAGTTTGATAAGGAGAAGAAGAGAATGAAAAAGGAATGGGAGGATGAGGTGGACCACTGGCACCAGGTATATCATGCCGAGAAGGAGACCATGCAGGCAGACTTTAATGCCGAGAAGCACAGAATGCAGAAGGACTTTGATGCAGAGCGCGAGTGGCTGCTGAAACAGTTGGATACCTCGAAGTCGCAGCAGGCCTCGCTGGAGCAGGAATTGGGCGCGGCTCGCAAGTCGTCGCTGATGAAGGAGGCTTCGTTTTCGCTGGTCAAGACAGACTTGGAGAAGTCAAACGCGGAGTTGATGGAGAAGCAGAGCCGGCAAGCTGTTATGCTGCGGCGCCAGAGGCATGCCCTGGAGCAATGGGTGTCGCATGACTTCGGCATGAAGGAGAGGCTCAAGGCCGGGCTTCACAAGCATCACAACGACCTGTCCTGCGGTCTATGGCTTGGCCTTACTGTAATACTTTATACTTGTCAAGTTCTGTGGGAATCCTATAGAGCACCGCAAGCTGCGGCAAAATGCCTCTCTCCGAACGCAGGCTGCTGCACGTGACCGACGTGAACTTGCTGAGCTGAAGAAGCAGAAGGTCAGATTCTGTGTTGCGTTGATTGATTGCCAAATTGCCCGTTAAGTCAAATCGGAGGCTGGCAAGTTGGCAGAGTCGGCTGAGCCAGCTGGAAGCGGTGCCGAGGTGGAAGCCTCGGTCACATATTATGGCCAATTGGCCACTGTGCTTACAATTTCGATCTCTGATCCCAGGCAGTGCCAGGGCCGGGACATTTGGCGCCGAGCACTGCCGAAGGGCCTCCCGGGAAGGCAGGACAGAGATTCTTCAAATGGGACGTGCGCCCATGTGCTTGTGCCCTAGCCTATGCCTATAGTGTCTATTTTCCGAACTCAGGCAGCCTCCGCGGCTAAAGGGCCGCGTGGTGAGGATGAGGAGGAAATTCCCGTGCCGATCCCATTCGTGTCTCGGCGGGACAATCGGGGTTTGCCGGTTTGCCGTTTGCCATGTGTCTACTGTCTGCCCTGTGTGTGCTGTGGTCTGTAGTCTGAGGAGCCGACAGAAGAGGTGGAAAGCGAGGAGGAGATACCAGTCTTGACGCCTGCGAAGAGGCCGACTTCACCAGCTAGTAGTGTGTCAGTGTGTCTGTTTGCGGCATGTGTATATTCGTGCTATCTGACATCTGGCTAACTGACCTGTTGTACTGCAGGAAGAACGAGACGTAACGTCGACATCCCAGCCAGTGCGCACGAGTGCGATCGCGGCGATCGCTGTCAAAATATGGAGCTCGTGCTTGCGCTGCTTTCATGCTTCATGCTGCACGCCACACGTCTGAGTCTGAACAATCTTCGTGCTGCCATTGCTGTCGCTGCTGAGGTCAGGGCATGGTTCCAGCTCTGTGTGGCCTGGTCCCTGGGTCAGTTGCCCATTGGTCACATCTTATCCTTTAGTAGTAGCGGTAGGCTGCGGAGTCGTACAGATAGATATGGTCAGATATGAGATATATCAGATATGTCCAATGCCGTGCCAGTACCACACCAACACTAGTATCATGCACTATCTGCAAGCCGGTTGGGTGTGCTGGCCCGTCGACCACTTGCGGCTAGCGGCACCTGTAAGTGGCTTTGAGTTACTTGATTTCATGTTCACTTGGTGTTCTGCGAGAGAGACGATTCTTGACATTCTTGGTAGCTTCCCGAAGTTTTGGTACACGTAGTGCTCGCGGCTACTAGCCACACGGGCCACAGTATTACCATACCGGAGCCGGGCCCCACCGTTACCACTCAGGTACCGTCGCGAGGCCGAGTTGGGCTGTTGGAGGCCATGGATCTGTGAAAAGGTCAGGAGGTCTCAGACTTTGTTATTTGCTGCTGCCGATGATACTCATGCGTTGAATGACGGAGAGTCTGAGCGCTGCTTGCGCACAACGCTGCCATGCTGTGCCCACATTGACCGTCAGCTGAATCAGATGTCTTAGATGTCTCATGTGTCATGTGTCATAGTGGACAGCGCAAGAATTTTGGATCGCGGCGTGTAGCTGTATAGGCGTAGGCTCAGGCGGCATAATTAGGCATATAGGCTGCGTAGGCTGATAGGCTGTGTAGGCCCAGTGCCGTATTGGCTAGGAGAGGCCCCGGCCTACAACCCAAAGACCTGGCCCTTGGGTTACGCTGTGCCTGTGACCCAAGCTGTCTGAGCAGCTGTCGGTGAGGCAGTGAAATTTGCATCCTAGCTGCTCTATATAGCCAGTCATTGAGCATAGCATAGTCATAGTCTGCAGTGCATGGCGGCGCCAGAGCGAGATGTTCTTGGACGGACCAATGCCAACTTCATTCGACAGAGAAATAACAAGCTTGCGGTTGGATTGCAAGCGGGAGCTGTCGCAGATGCGGTGGACCATCTCGCCCAGTCAGGCCGCCTATCTAATGTAGTTAAATATGACTGGCGTGACACGTGTTGGAGTTGGAGCATGCGTGTAACCTAACGTATTCGAATTCACGCCGTCTGTGCTCCATCCTGATCAGGTCAGAAGATGAAATCAACTTCGCATCTGTTCTTAGCATTCAGCAAGCTCCAGCAGGCAGCAGCATCCTTTGTGCATCACACAGACATGTCGCAGAGCTCATTCAGATCAACGCTGTTTGTGGCAAGTGCCTACCTGGCCGCCCAACGCAGGCCGGGGCCCGGGCTTTAAAAATGCTGAAGCGAAATGAGTTTGACTCAGTTTGGATACGGCGCAGACCGCAAACCTATTTCCAGAGACAGGCAGCGTGCAGTTATGTTGGGGTCACAGTGTTTCAAATTGCAAATTAAACGGGAGGTCAACAGTTTTATTACCGTTGCTCTTGTTGACACCCAGCTAGGAGGACCTGTGGCCCGGGGACAGAAAGTCTTGTGTGGTTGCTCCTTCCCTGTCTGTGCTTTAAGTGATAAATGATAAATGATACATGTTTCGTCGTTGAGCAAGGTCGTTTGCCGAGCAGCTGCTGGAGAAGTGCGTAGGAGACCCTGGAGACAACGGACTCTCCGTGTCCCTGGGGTTCGATGAAACACAACAGCGTCTCCACCGCAAACAGAGACTTCAAGAGGCTGCACCAGTTGCTGACGAAGGCGATGATGGCGGGGGCCAGGAGGACGGCAATGCAAATGCAGAAACAAGGCCTTTTGTGTGCAGCTGGGTTGCTAAAAGTCCATACACGTACGGAGGCGAAGGATAGGGTGAGCGATCTTTCAGTAGGCGCCTGCCTAGTTCGAGCGAAGCAAAGTAGGTCTCCGAGTCTCCGAGCATATGGTATAATAATTCATACTTCTACATCTGCGTCTGCGGGTGATTATCTCATTCTGTGATGTTGCAAACGGTCCAAAGCTTTGATTTGAAGTAATTCGAGTCGGGCGCAATCAAAGTTCCTGTCCACCCCTCTCCCGGCCAGGCCGATGCGTGGTAGTTTGGGATTCAGGCAACGGGCAGACAGAGCTGCTGGGCGACACGAGGTCGTGCACAACATGGTGTGTTGCAGTGTGGTTGGTTGGGCAATTCCGGGGAAGAAATTTGAGGCCCACGAAGTTATTCTGCCGCCTATTCGACTTGCCAACACCTCAAGCCCGCAGATTGCTGCAGGACTATCTCGGCTCTTCGAACTTCACTTACTCGGCACTGGTTGGGAAGTGTTTTTACAGACCATCTCCAAATCGTTCAGCAACATTCATTTTGCAGTGGTAGCCGACTCGGCGGCCGCGAACCTCAAATTTCTGCGCCACTGGCTCAAATTTTTGCGTGACAAGGCCAAGGATGTGGGCGTGACTCTCACGGCCACATTTACACCGTGCTTATTGCATCAAATGTCAAGGATTATAGACTTGAATCTGCAGCGGCAGGGTGACCCTGGCCAGGACCTTTCCAGTGCCCTGTATTCCATCAGTCGCCTGAGTCAGCATTCTGTGCTACGCGACAAAACCTTGAAGGCTCTGCGCGCAGAGCTGATTCGTTGCTTCTGCTGGGAGCGTGGCAACCCACCTGATCTGCCCACGAACCAGCCGCAGTTCAGATCTTCTCTTCTTCAAATTTTGTCCGGCTCATGGGGCCCGCCCAGCTCAGAGGAGGAGAAGAGGTTGAGTGAGCTGTTGGAATTTTTCAATGGGGATTTGTTGGATTCTGAACACTGGCAGCACTACTGCGTGGTAGGCTGCTGCAAGCACCGGTGCAAGAACCGGCAGGATGGGCTCAACAAGGCAACGGTAGGGCTTCTTTCGCGTGTTAGTGTCTTTGTCGTTGGCAGGGCTTAGCTGCTAAGCGTCTGCGTGCCTCCGTCTGCCTGCGAGGTCTTGTTTGGGAGGGCAATAGGTAGTAGGCAACATTAATATGGCGGCAATACTTGCAATATTCAGGAATAGTTTGCTGCTCAGGTTTTTTGGTTCTGAGAGTGCCAGCGACAGGGAGTTTCCAACTTCGGGTGGCGATCTACGATTCCGAAGATAATTCAATGCCCTTAAGGTTACGCGTCAGATTGCAGAATGACACAGCCGCTTCGGCGATGGCCCATGGCCATAGGCGATAAGGCCATAAGTTCCATAAGCTGCAAGTTTGTGTACTCTGTGTGCTCTACGGCTCTACGGCTCTACCGCTCTACCGCTCTACCGGCTCGGCTCTACCGTCTATGGCTTATAAATAGACGATCATGAAACGGGAATTCGAAGCTACTGGTTACTGCCGTTGACGATTAAACGGTTAAGTTACACGTTTTTCCCAGGCTTGGGCTCTGCTACAGAATGTCTTCTTCTTGGGACCTGCCGAACTGTTTCAGCCATCGCGGTGGCACCTGGTGATGCCATGCTTGTGTTCCTGGGCGCGATTCCTAGTGCTGCACAACGCTGCTGCTTCCTGCTTCGAAAAGGCAAACGTCTTGGAAGCTCAGGTCCCAAGTCTACGTTCAAGTGTTACAGTGTTATGTAAGGACTCCAAGGACAGTTTATTCCCGAGTATGCTAATTATGACAAATTTTCTCTCATATGCTTACTTTCCTCTCTGGCTTATGGCACCACGTAGTTGCTAGGGCCAGGGCTAGCGCTCCGGAGTCTGATCCAGGCCGAGGCCGCAGGCGCGCGCCCGGACGCTGGACTCCAGGATTTGAATGACCAGGAATATTTCCGAGTACTGAATAATGGACGAAAGAAGAAGTCTCGTGATTTCCTCAAGGGTGCGAAGACCAAATTCAATCTTCTGTGCACATTGACATTAGCCACTGTCTGCTCATCAGTCACACGACTCTCGACACTGAAAACACCGTTTCCCCGTTGACCTGTTGTTCCTGACATGTGTTTGGGATCTTACTTAAGATAAAGCGAGGGTTGTGGATAAGTGGCTATAAAGGCGAAGGTGACGGCGGCTAAAGGCTAAAGGCTAGATGCTGAAAGGCGAGCCTGCTGCAGCAATCAGTCAGGATTGTTGTTTCTCACTGGTAATGGCGAGACCAAGACGGGCGGCATGGAGTACAATCCGAGCCAGAAGGCTGGCAAGAAGGCTCGCGCACGGTATCGCTTCAAGGCCGCCAACAACGAGGAGGTTGATGCTGAACCACGTCAGCCTGTGAAATTTGCAGACGTGGCAGCTGCTGCCAGATCAGCTGTGACTCGTCTCTGGTCGTGTTTGATGGGTGAAGACAGTACGTTCGAAGTGGCCAAGGCTTTCTGGCCAAGTGAGGAGTCGCAATCGGATATGTGCAAAGAGTTGACGGAGAATATCCTCCGCAACGTTGCCGCCCTGAAGTGGCGACTGTTGGCCAGGCTTGCTCAGCCTCCTCTGTCCTGTGTGGAGTTGGAAAAGTACATGGAGAACGGCTCCTTTCGAATTAGTCCGGACGAGCAAGAAGATGAGGAAATGGCTAGCGCACTTTCGCGCCACTGCGAGAAACTGCTTTCCAGCAAATCCTGCTGTTTAGATTGGAACTGGGCACGCCAAGTTCGCGATGAAGTGCAAGCCTGCGCCCGGGAGGACAGAGAGAAATGCTTCTCCAAGCATGTGGCAAGTTTTCTTCGAAGCTTTAGAGGCTCTTCCCTCCAGGAGGAGACTACGCACGCGTTGCAGAGAAAGATCGCTGCCGGAGATGCCGGCCACGCGCGCAGATTCCACAGCCAAGCTTCCAACTTTGTGGTGCAACGATTGGCGCGAGCCTTCCACAGGCGTGGCGGGCGGCAATTGAACACTGCACCGGCAGCGGTCAAGGCTGCGGCAAAAGTTGCGCGAGTGAAGAAAGTGGTCCACAAAAGGCCTCAGCAATTTGGCTCTCCGGCGTTCTTTTATGCTGCGCAGATGCAGAGGCAGGGAGACCAACGAACCACGAAGGACCTGCTGCTCGCGTGGAAGCACCTGGACGATCAGTCGAAAGCTGTTTGGAAGTCACGGCAAGTTTTACAAGCGAGGATGAGGAGAAGGGTGGACAGGGACAGACGGCAGGCCGATTCAAACGCGGCTGTGCTGCAGACAACCTGGCATGTGGGCGATCAGGCTTTCCCTCTTCGGCAGGAGTTCATGGATACTCTTTTGAACCCTTTCCGCTTGCGCGACTCTGGCTTGGCGAAACTTGCTGAGATGGATGATGCTGATTGCAAAGAGTATGCAGACCGAGTTCGCTCGGGTCAGAAGTATCACAGCATGGATGCTGCTCGACTTTTCTGTCAGGCTTCTCTTGCTTCAGAGCTCACTGATGAGATCGTTGACGGGACCTCTATGCCGATTATGTCCGTGCGCTGCGAAGGCGCTGCGTGCCCGATGAAACACCCTGGCTTGTGTGTTACCCGAGACGCAGCAAAGATGGCTGACGTCTTCGAATTGGTGAAAGCTTTGCCCGCGGAAGCTTGCTTACTCCGGTGCGACGCTACCATCCCTCGAAAAGCCAAGTTCTTCGTGTTCGCGAGAGCTGTTGTAGGCCAGGGAGGGGTCGGTCGGTTGTTAACTCCAACTTAGATCACGTTCTGTGGTTGCTTGGTTTTCATTTTTGTGGTATTGGCGTAAGCACTGTGTGCCAAGCCCCCGTGATATATAGCAGCCTGTATCCCGTATCCCAGAGGCTAAACCGTTATACCTTATACCGACCCTTAGCCTATGGCCTATAGGCTATGCTCATTATAGACTGTAGACCTCTACACTGATATGATACTATAGGACTTTTGGCAATACGCCTACTATATAGGGGCGTGGACGGCGTGGCCATGGGCATAGAGTCCAGCCTAGCGACGAAGATCCCACTATAGGCTCATAAGACTCATAAGTCTTTTGTCTCTAGGTTTATTTGGCCTACAGCCTGTAGCCTGTAGGCCTGTAGGGCTCTTGGAATCAAGCTCATCCTGGTCCAGGCACGAAAAAGCCGCTTCGGATGTTTTTTGCGTGGCTGAAAGTTCCCAACCAGTCACCTACTCGGGAGAATCAGCTCGCATTTCCTTGGAGCCGATGCAAGCTACCACACGACCTCGCATTGGAGAAATTGCCATTGACTGCCGAGGACCAGGAAGCCTGCCAGGTTTGGACGCAGTATGAGTTCGCTCTTCATCTGCTCGGTATGGCAAAGCCCTCACAGTGGAAGTTCCATTCCATGTCGTACGAACAAAGGGCCCTCCATCGATTTGTCGTGTCAGGAATAGACAAGGAAATCCAGGCTAGGGCAGCCAATGAGAAGTCCGTGCCGCAGCAAGCGCCCGCGGAGGCGGAGGAGCCCGAGGACATTTTCTGCTCTCCGCTCCTGAAGCCGACTTTCATCGACATGCACAAAGCTCCGCCTGCTGGGAACGCGGTCAGAGTCAGAGATCGGCGTGGGCTGGATGGACCGGATGGGGACCAAGACGATATTTACGACGAGGCCGATCATGACATTCACCGCTTTTCGGATGCAGAGGAGCGCTGCTCAGATGCAGAGGCGTCCGAGTCTGACCATGAGGGCGCGCCCGCCCCCCGCGACGAGCCAGCTGCTGCAGTTAATGAGGGAGTCGGTGTCGGCCACAATGCCCACGAGCCGGCAACTGACTTTGAGAGACTTGCCCTCATTCTCGGGGACAAGCTCCGTGGTGGCATGTGCTGGCTATCGGCATCGGTTACTTCTGGTTAACTCTAACTGTAACGGTAAGGGCAAGAGTAAAAGGTCTTTCTGTTTTCTCCTTGCAAGCTATCTGGCGCGGCTTCTACAATTTTCGGTATCCTACAGAATCTTACATCTCACCCGCAACAATGTCTATGTCTATGTCAAGTCCACAGCCTACGTCTACGCAGCATCTATGCACTTTATGAACATGAGGGATATGATATGTCCGTAACAGTGTGTATGACGCCAGGGCCAGGACACTAGCAGAACTCTCAGTTGAGTTGGAAGCACGGTTCAATACCGATGGTCCGATGGTATAATTGGTATCATTTGTACAATGATGATGTGATGATATGATAAAGTTAGAAATGTTAGTGTCTAGCAGATTAGCAAACATATTATTTCATACCTAAAAAATATTCGTTTATTCGTACGTTACATATCTATCTGAGATCTATGTGTAATATACTTATTACTTATTACATATATTTTGTTGTGTACTCATACTGGTACTCAAAACATACGTGCATGCTGTACCGTCTGATCTTGTCGTACGGACCGGACCATATCTCGTTTTCCATTCCTTTTTCTCTGAGACCAAGAAATCGTGCAGTCGTCAAACATGGTCTATCATATGAATCATATGAATCATAATTCATAATTATAATATTATAATTATAATATCAATGATATCAGTGATCAGGCTTCCTTTGAAGGACGGCTACAAAATGTACTTCAATCGCGGCAAGTCGTCCTGGGTCTTGCACTACAAGAACAAGTATGTGGCTGGGTCGACCATGAACCTGAAGTTTCATGGCACGCATGAAGGCGGGCGAGCAATCAGAGTGACAGTCACATTCTACTATTCTACTCTACAATTCTACATCGTTCTGCTTCGGTACCAGTATAATAATTTGTAATTTGAACAGTTTGAACATATTAACATATTATATTGACTATCGACTATCGACGACTATCGACACTTAACACCTGTGTGGCCTGTGTGGTCCGTATGGTCGAGGTTTTGCGATTTTAACGGTTTACGGTTTACGGAGGGTTAAGCTCGGTTCACCTTCAGTTTGACCCTGCAAACAGAACGGTTTGGCCCACAGGTGCGGTGAACGCCCTGCATGCGTTCTACTTGAGAAAATCCACTGCCGCGAGCAGCTCCCATGCCTCGTGACCGCCGTCTGGCGCAAACTTACGGCATGGGTTTTGCTGTGTCTGCACAGGCCATAGGCTCAGGCTATAGGCTGCATAGGATTAGAGATGAAGCATGTCGGTTGGGAGCTGGGCGCTTTCGCCTTGATTTGTTCAACGACGAGCTTCGCAGCCGAGGTGAGAAGGTGATTCAGAAGGTGATGAGGAGATGACAGCGGTTTCAGAAGCGTGCCGTTTTCCTTGACCATGCAAAATCCAATAGCTGGGTCATCCGTGATCCAGGGAGTGAGTCTGTGCAACCTAGTTGGAGGCTGCGCTGGGGACTGCCCGCCGGCGTGACGAGTATTTACACATTTATCGCATTTATCACAAGCCAGTTGGTAGAGTGTTTCTTAAGGACGTCGCTGTTAGCATTGTTGCCTGGGTCGTATCCAGAAGCTCATCTGTGGACTACGTTTTTTTTTGTGACGTAGCTAGCGGTTGTCTAAAAGACGTCAAGTATTGTGTAGACGGCGGAATATGGCGGACTATTAAATGCCAGGATGGCCAAGGGGCAGCAGTTCCCAGTTGCGAGAAAGTGCGAGCAGTCCCGAGCAGCCATCCTAGATCATTGGGTCAGAGGAAGCAGAAGCTGCATCGCACAGAAAATGGCAGACTTGGTATGCGTTTGGTAACGATCCACTGGGAAGCGGGCATGGGAACACAAATGCAAAACTGAGAGGTTTCAGAGACAACCCATATTATCATGTAGAACTTCAGCGAGAAAAATATGCTCATATTCTCAGTTCACACGGTATCTATATGATATGACTCATATGAGTATATGATACTATATGCTGCGCGTGCTTACTTACAAGTAGTCAGAATTCAGAGTATACATAAGTTACATGCATATTTGTAATATTATTGATAAACTGTGATAAACTGATTAACATGATTCCCAGAATACAGTCTGTAACATAAAGTCATACACGGCAGGAGCGGCGCGGGTTGTTTTCTAAGCAGGTCAGATACAGGATACAGGCAAGATACAGTTAAAAGACGTTATTTTTTATGTTGCCGGTGGGAAGATATGTTACTTTGACAGACAGTCGTAAGCTTGGAAGTGCGCAATCTTGCAAGAAAGGCAGGAAGAACTCGAGTAAGTTGACACTGCGGACGTTGGATGTGGTTGGCGACCTAGCATGGTATTTATGAACTCCGCATTTGCTATCTAACAGACAATTGGTCAATTTCCGTTGATCACGCCAAGCGCAGATAGCCAGAGGTTTATGATTGTATCACAGCTAGACAGGATTGTTTTCACAGGTTCTAAACATTGCATTGCAACCCAAAGTACCAAGACGGGATGCAACGCCAGGAACATGTGGCAGACCAGATGTAACAATAGTGGTAACGTGCCAATCTTAGTTTTGTCCGTTGGTTGCGATCTTCTGATCGGCATGTCTTGCCCGAACACCAACCGCGGCTCGGCAAATGGCAGTGCTATTGATGTGTCAGTGACTGTCAGTGTGTCATCATGACAGAACCAAGTTAGGCTTCTTATTTTTGGCAGGCAGGTATGTGATGATATATAAATGATATGTTAGATATTAAGATCAAATGTTTCGATCTGAAGGTCGGCATGCATTTGGGAGATCCGGCAGCTGGCTGATGAGTTTGATTTTTTGCAAGATGTCTTCGGGCGAACTTTGGCATATTGTGGCCAGGAGCACACGACCAGAGCGCGGTCGAAATTTGGTCTGCTTCTGCCGAGCGATTTCCGGAACACCTGTTCTGCTTGAATGTCGTTGATTTTTGGGCGATCTGAGCTGACATGGGTTAATGAAATTGTATTGTTTCTGTGAATGAATAGTATGGTATGATTTGTGACTTCTGAGGTCTGTTGGGCTGGATTGCGGCCAGGAGCTAGGTCGAAGCCTTAGCCACTACTGCAGAAGGATTGTCGAGAGATTGAGAGATAGTTCTTCTAAGGTCGCATAGGTTTGGGCGATGGGAGATGTGGCTTATGAGTCTGAGTCTGAATTCTGACTGCTGAGGTCTATTCTGCTCCAGGGGCAGACGGAGCTCGGGCTGCTGCTGCCGAGAGATTTCCGGAAAGGATTTCAATTTGGATTGACAACTGCAGGAGAAGGATTTCAGTTGTGCTTTTTCTTGTGCTTTCTTTGTGCTTTTCCTTGTGTAATTTCCCGCACTCGAGCACACCAAAAAAGCACAACACAAAACAGACAAGTAGCACAAATCCGACCACAAAGGAGCACAAGAAACAGCACCAATCTCCCAAACTCAAGTAGCACAAAAACATAGCACAAGGTTTTGAGAAAAGTAGCACAAATCCGACCACAAAGGAGCACAAGAAAAAGCACAAAACTCCCAAACTCAAGCAGCACAAAAAAAAGCACAACGCAAACAGAACAGTAGCACAAAACTTATCACAAAAAAACACAACACAAACCGACAAGTAGCACAAATCCAAGCACAAAAAAGCACAACAGAAAGCACAAAACTACCAAACTCAAACAGCACAAAAAAAAAGCACAACACAAACAGAAAAGTAGCACAAGAATCAGCACAAGAAAGCACAAGACAAACCGAATAGTAGCACAAATACGAGCACAAACGAGCACAACAGAAAGCACAAAACGCCCAAACTGAAGTGTGAAAGGCTTTAAAGTAGTAAATTACGAAAAGATTCGAGGCCCAGGGTTTCTATTCTAAAATGATCACAGGCCCTCCAGGCCCTCCAGGCCCTCCAAAGCCCTCCAAAGCCCTTCCCCAGGCCACCCTCTCTGAGGGTCTTTTCCAGGCCGCTTGCCTCGAAAACTTCCTAAGCCCTACGAATTACGGTCTTTGCCCTGCCCCCCCCCCCCGGGCACACTTGCAAGGAGCTTGTTTCAGATTCTGAGATTTCTAAAGATCAGGACTTGTAGGGAAAGCCTTTTGCTAAGGAGCTAGCCTTGCAGAGGTATTTCTCTGAAGCCAGCTGCGCAACGAGGTTTCAGTTCGGCATTTAGATCTAAAGACATCAGGAAAATCGATCCAGGCGCAACAGCAGAGTCAAAGTGTTTCCTTGTTTTGGTTTGGGGCGCAGCAACAGGGCGGGTGCCGGGTCAGGTGAGGCGGAGGGTGTGGCTTTGGAAACTCTATTTGTTTATGATCGTAGCATTCCGTGCCGCTCCATGCCGTGCAGTCTGTAAACTCAGCGCACAAGACAGTATAGAGATAATAGTTCAAATCACAGTATGCGTATGCATGCGTTACATATGGAACACAGCTGTTATCGTTCTTCAGTGTGAAGCAAGTCACGGGAAGGTCAAACACCTCAGCCTGATCAACCGTCATCTGACAGTCAGATAGTCTAAAGTCTAGAGTTACGGTCCTTATACTTATATGATGGTTGCAGACACTCAATCCTGACAAGCCCTGGCAATTTAGCTGCGGCAGCGTAGCCTAGAGATCTTACTGTGACGATATCTGAGTATCTGTATCGGTGACAGGACTGGGCTCCAAGACACTCAAGGCGGCATATCTCATCGAGTCTTGTGTGCCGTATTACTAATCCTAAACCGCCTAAACCCTATATGATGACTGAATCGCCTAAATCATTTAAATCAATCTTAAATCATTAAATCCTACACCCTAAATCCTCAAACAGGACCGTCTATCACATGATGTGCAGCAGCAGCAGTAAATGATATGATATATGCATTATTACATTCTGCAGATGGTCCTCAAGCCGAAACCGAAGCCGAAACCCCCAGAACCGTGGCATGTCATCAAAGAGCAGGCAAAATCGGACCCGAATCGGCCCAATGGTACCTCACCCGTTTGCAGGCGTCTCCGGCAGCTGCAGCGTGTGATTCCGACCGGCGATGGGTCTTTGCCGGTAGCCTGGTTCTGAGCCCTGTAGACTATAGAGGCTAAAGCCTATAGGCCTATAGGCCCCTAACCTTTAGGCTGACCACGCTTGTAAAATGCATCGTGCATATTTTCTAGCCGCGTGTGCCATGTGTGCCGTGTGCCTTGCGTGACACAGCCGAAGCCCCCCAAAAATGTGCACCGGCGCTGAGAGCAAGAGTGCTGGTGATCGCATGAGAACGTACTCTTGATCAGCAAATTGCAGCTAGGAAGGCAGTTCATTGCAGACATATCGCAAGTGCGCGGGCTCTCGCAGCAGTTGCTCTTGTGGTTGCGCAAATGGAGTGCCCTGATGCACAGCCACACATAGATGATCCGTTTTGGAGAACGGGTCTTGGCATCCCTGCCACTCCTTTGCGTCGGCAAGGTGCCCAGGACTTCCTGGGCTAAGGGTGGTTTACATATCAGTGATAGCAGCTTGATAACAGGGCTGCACCGAAGCCTAAGCCATGCCATTTTAGGGAGGGGCCCTAGATTGTCTTAGGAAGCTGCGTCGGCTTCGCAACTTGCAAGCAGTGACTTTGAAAATCAATCATGGGCAATGATGGAGCAAGAAGCTTCATTTGGACATGCCTGGACATGTGTAGCCTCATGCCTCAAAAATTGGAAAGGACTTCGCTGCTTTGGAGATCTGGGAGGACACAGAGCTGGTCAATGCTGAAAGCACACCAACTCCATCTCCTGCGGCTGCTGTGCCGAAGTCAGAGCTGGCCCGCTTTGTGGAAGAAGTGCTGCTGTCCTTAAGCCCAGCAGAGCAATCCAGGATCAAGATCCTGGTAGGAGAGGCGATCCAAGGGCGCCGGCTCAAGTTGGCCAGCGTGTGCTCTGGAACGGATGGCATTGTTCCTACCCTGCAGGCTCCTGGTATTGGCATTGGATTAACTTAAGGAAGGAAGCTCGGAAGCTTGCTTTCGGGGCCTAGGCATAATAAGTTATGCGGCCACATTGCCTGCTGCTACACTTTGCTGGCAGGTGATCTTCCAAGAAGCTTTGGCTTGCTTGTCGCAGAGGGTCTTGCCCACTGTTGACAGCGAGCCGGTGCCGAAGAAGCTCCCGGGCGACGTTGTGCGGCATGTTATGAGCTGCGACTGCGACGCCGTGGCCGAGAGGTTCATTAAGGCGACGGTGAAGCCCGAATGCTTTGTCAAGCAGTTGGAAGACACGGCTGATTCCATCGTTGTGGATGCTTGGAGCAGCAGCTACATGAAGAGACCAGAGTCTACCACTGCGTGCTGCGGTTGGGTTTGTCACACAGTGCCTGTGCCTTAGCATTCTTGTGAGGTATGGTCCATACGGTATGGTATGAATCGAAACACAGGTGCGTGTCATGAAATGCCGGTGCAGTGGTGCCCATTGTGCCCTATATGACCATATGAGTCTCAGGTCACGCAGGAACCCGAAGCGGTCCAAGACGTGCATTTATGACCATGCCGGAAAAACAAGCGAAACATTTGATGGTTTCGTTCGATATCTACGAGCAGCTCGTCCTCTTCACTGGTACGGTGAGATGGTTCCTGGGCCAGCAACATGTGTGCGAGAGTCGGTGAGAGTGTGCTTGCAAGCTGAAGGAGTTTCAGTTGCTCACTCTTTCACAGACATTTGAATTTGACGTGTCGCGTGTCATTCCGAGTCATTCAAATTCAAGATTGATCGTTCCATTCCGTGAATGGCATTGGCGTTGACAGGTTGTCGGATTGAAGGATCCTGTGCAGTCCTCCGAGATTCCAGATGGCATGGAAGACTCCAACCTGAGTGAGTGCTTGAAGTCGTTCAAGAACATAGGCTATGCTGTCATCTGGATTGTGGTAGATCCCAAGGCTCATCATCTCCCAAGCAGTCGCCCTCGCATTCATTTTCAGGGGCTGGATGAAATGAAACTTGGCCGCGAGGCGGCGAGCAGTCATCTCGAGACCTTGAAGAATTGCTGGAGCAGACTGGCTGCAGGAGTGGTCTCGGGGAGAACCTTGGAAAACTTCCTGCTCTCGGAGCAGGACGTGAAGAGAACCCAGGTGTACTCCAAGCTTTCGTCAGAAGAGGTTATGCATGCAGCTTCGAGCCGGGAAGTGGATGCCCAGGGACATGATCTCAAGTACAAGAAGATCCATCTGTCCATCTGCGAGCAGCACCAGGCCATGGAGCTTGCTTATGACCGTGACTGTCAGTGATGTTTGAAAATCAACACAGGAAAGAAAGATGCAGGACTGTATCTAGAGCATGCACAGGCGGCTCGCAAACCGTCACTGGCCATCAACAGACCATAAAGACGAATGTATGTGTACTGTATAGGTTGTATAAGGGAAGGGCTGCGCGAAAATTCTGGCAAAGCTATGAGAAGATTGCTAGATATAAGCAGGGGCGTTGCCACTTCTGTGGGCCGGCTGTAAGCCACAGCAGGATCTCTTCGTTCGCGGTGTTGATGCAGGTGTCGACCGAGCAGCTTCAGCGCATGATTGACAACTACAACGACAGCGTCTTTTTCAAAGCATTGACCAGACGTCAACAAGAAGTGATTGTTCTTCTTGATGTGATGTACCCCTTGTTCATCACAGACGGCCCGGAGGAGGCCGTGGACGTGCCGCTGGATAGCAAGTTTGTCCCATTCAACTTGACACGATTGCTCGTTGCCGTTCAATTCTAACGTTGTTAACCAAGTGGTCACCGGTCACTGTGTATACGGACAGTGATTCAGTCAGAGCGCCGTGCCGACTGAGGTCGCAGAGCCTGAACCGGATTCGGCCCACCGTGGGGCGAGTCCCTTGCGTAACCCCGAATGCAAGAATTTGGCTGCGGAGACGCCGAAGATTGCTTCTTGGAGACGAAGCCCTGTGTCTGCAGGGCCTTGAGATTGGCAAGATTAGGTATGTGCTGGAATCCATGCCCGAACAGGCCAAAAGCACTTTGGCTGGAAACTCATTTAACTTCCACTGCTACGCGGTGGGGATGGTCGCCGCACTCAGCTCCATCCCAATAGCCTGGTTGGAGTGAGGCCGGCATTTTGGAAATGTTTAGATCTTGGGTGTGAGATGGCCGCCGAGCTGGCAGTGCAGAGCCAGATCAGCAACATGAAGTTGAGACTTAAGACTTAGGCTACTTAGGCATTTAGCGCTCGGCCGGACTCGGCATGCGGACATGATCGCTCCCGGCCAGCCCGAGGGACTCAGCATGAAGCCTGAGATCCTCCGTACGGTACCCCTGCAGCTGAGAAAGGCAATGAGTCGGCAGGTTGTATCCAGTATCCAGAGGTCGCGTGCTGCATGATTGCGTGATTCCATGACAATGATTGACCAAGAGGCTGCTTTCTCATGGCAGCCACGGGTTTTGTGATTCTCAGAACTTGAACTCAGACTTGCAAAGACGGCGACGATTGGGGCGATTGGCCATGTCAGAGCCGGCCTCCGCTGAAGCAAGGTCCGGTCTTCGTGTTGTGTTGTGCGGCGTGGGGAGGGGGGGCGAAGTTGTCTGGGAAAACCCTGCCGGGATGCAATTCTAGTCAGTATCATATCATTTCGTGTCTGTATCTACATACAAGTGCTGGCTCTTGAAGCCAGGGACCTTCAGATGCTGGACAGCATTGAAGATGATCTTGAGCTTGTCTTCAACAACAGCCAGAGCTCGGACATGTGCCTAGCCTGCCTCCTGGGTCCCGACAGTCCTAGCGGTCTGGTTGACGGCTCCCTGCTGCGAATGGTCACGGTGTACAAATGCGAGCACTGTCATATCGTGCACCTCAAGGGCTTCCCAGACTGCACATTCAAGGCAGGGCTGGGGAAGCGGTGTAGAAAATGCGATATGACATGGTCGTGCCAACATGCAGTGATACTTGACAGAGACAGACAGACAGACAGACAGACAGACAGACAGACAGACAGACAGACAGACAGACAGACAGACAGACAGACAGACAGGCAGACATTCCATTCCCTATACGATCGCCGATCGCTGCGTAGCGTGATGTAAAGACTGCTTGGCAGGAGCTCGCAGAAAAGATGAGGACAGACCCCAGCCTGCGCGCTACCTTCCAATCCCTGCGCTCGCACTTGATCCACTTGAAAAATTCAAAGCTCTTGGTGCTGCCTGGATGGTGGAGACCGGAGCCATACCAGCCACTAGGCAGATTGAGACATTTGCGGTATGCCATCATGTCATCATGTTACGGTGTCAAGTTTCATAGTCTGTCGCTGTCGATGCCGGAGTTTTGCTCATGGGCGAACCGTTGCAGACGTGAGGAAAGTCATGCACGAGAAGCACATCCATGTGGACACAAGTCCCGCGGGGAAGGTAATCATCTTCACGGCAGCATCCTACAAAAAGATGACTGGCAAAGAGCCGGCAGACGACGGACTTCGAGCTGAAAACATGACCATGCCAGATGGCAAGGAGCAGACCGTGTACAAGGTATCATAACCGCATGCAGAGGGAGCGTAGTGGGTTGGATTTTGAAGCTGATGCACTGCGATTTTCATGAGGGTCACATATTGGTGGGGCCTGCATGCTTGCAAGCGTTTCCTGCGCTAACCGCTAGCCGTTAGCCCTCCCGCCGAGGTCTTTTCAGGGCCGAAAGATGTGTGGATCCAGGAGATGCATGAGCATGAGCACACAATCTATCAGCGCATGATGGATGACGGCATGGTGCAGTTGCCAGGCTTTTTTCGCTGGTGCTGCAAGTGGTTGGAAGTACAACCTATTGTGGTTCAACACTGTTTTGGCCCTTTTTACTAGAGAACTAGCTGGAGGAGTCGGCTCCATCCAGTAGGAATCCTGTTGTTTCAGTATAAAAAGTCACTAAGTCACTCAGGGTTACAGTTCCAGAGTTCCAGGTTCTATATTTTTGAGATTTCAGGATTGAAGGGAGGCTCCCGGACAACGAGGCAAACCCGCTGCAACCAGGGTTGTACGGTTTCACTGGTCTCACATTTCTTAGTAGGTTTTGGGGCTTCAGTGTATTAGGGTTTGGGGTTGCAGGATTCACAAAGGCGTGCAGGCTTCAGGGTTTTCGGCGTTTTCAGGTTTATGATTTGCGGCTTTTAGGTTTGTGATTGATAGGCGTATGGTCTCCTTGCGAGCGCATGACTATGCATGCGGTCGCCGATGCATCGCTTCATTTGCTGAGACAGCCGGAAATTCGGTTCAGGTGCTGGTATCAGACGGTACCTATTTCATAGATTCATAGGTTCGTAGTTATTGACGATGCCGCTCTGCACCCTGCGAGACTAGTTGGACCTCCTTGTTCAGGCAAGTGTGTATAGGTCTCATAAGTTCAGGGCTTTATCGGTTTACAGTGGGTCGGTCTAGAGTCAGCGTACACCTTGTGGCTCATTTAATCCAAGCCTGACCTGATGATGAACTGGCTGTTGGATCTATGGGTTGTGTTATCAGTTATAAGAGAAGACACTTGCCCGATGTCGAGCATCAGATGCTGCGGTTGATTCTGGGGCTCGGCGTCATGCTCTTAGACGATGTGTGATGTGTGACATGTAAACAGTAAACATAATGTAAGCGTAGAAAGGCTTAGCACTCCAGCTTCGCCACAACTTACGGCCTTGGGTTCGTACACTTGGGTACCTCTATCCCATCCCGGCCCATCCCGCCTATACCTTTATGCCTTTGCCTTTATCCTTCTTGGCTCGCTGTTGGAGATTGCGAATTGGATCCACGCGCCCTCTATAGAAACCAAAGTTAGAGAGCTAGAGCCAGGACCAAATTATACCAGCGTATATGCTTTTCACCAGTAAACAAGCACTGTGTCGAACCCTAGAGCATGTCGGACTGAAGGGCGCGTGTGAAGTCAACCGTAGCAAATTGAATTGTAGCGGCGGTATCTGTAGTGTCCTCACACCGCAACGCTATGAAACTTCCATTGGTTGCCGGGTATGATAAGCACTGTCGCTCTACGGCTCCGCAACGCTATCGAACTTCCATTGCAACCGGGCAAGCACTGTCGCTCTACTACGGCTCTACTGGCTCTACTGGTGTAAAAGGGTCTCGTGGTGTCAGTTGTGACGGCTGCCGGCTTCTGTTGTTAAATGGAAGGAGTGCTTCTCGGTTCGGAGATCCGACAGCTGCTCCGCGACATGGCAAACGGCCAAGAACGTCGCTATGATGCACTTGTACACACGTCTCGGGGTCGCAGTCTGAAGAGGATTAGATTCTGATTAGATGCCAGTTGAGCAAGCGAGGTCATGAAGCAAGTACTGAGCAAGCAGCGAGCTATCTTGGACTGACCGATTGCACATTGCATTTGAGACGGCATGGTTGACTGCGATCTGAGAGAAGGAAGAAGAACGACAGATGAATCACATCCGGCACATCCCAGGGCATTGTGGGCGGATTGCACTTTCAAGCTGCGTTGCCTTGCACTTCACACGCAAGACTGCACATCATCCAATCGAACTCACAGCAACTGAGGCTGTGGATGCGTGTGTGGCATGCGGCACGTCACGGCATGTCGTCTTTGCTAGCCTTGAAGTTTAGCTCTGTTTGGCCGTTCGGGCTGACTGCATGCTCGCAATTAAGGCGAGTAAATTCGGAATCCAGGCGGCATCCATGCAGACATGCGGTCCATGCGGAATGCGCTTTGTTGATTGACACTCGCGTCTCATGATGCCGTGCTGAGCGAGACACCGTTGATGTATAATACAGTTAATACAACATTTGTCGCGTCCTTTTCGCAGGCCTTGGGGTTGGGTTGTGTTGGGTGCACGTATGCCCCTGCAGTGTCATGTGTCATACGGCATACGGCGTGCGGTCAAGTGTACATGTGCCGAAACCCTTGCTGCACGGACAGGCATGCGCACGTGCACGCAATACATACGTTCCATGTATCTATAGTCATAGTGCTGTTGTCATATAACTATATAACCACATATATTTCTGTGTATATGTATATATATATATATATACGGGCTGCATACACGGGTAGAGGTGGGCACTTTGCTTGCGCACATGTACGGTAGTATAAGTGCACGGACATTATTTCCTGCGCACACTCGCGTACGTACCTTGATGTACGTTACATACCATACATATGTACGTAGTGCTGCGTGTGGCCAAGTATGCACCTGCACGTGTGTGTGCAGCAGAAGACATATAATCCCGTTTGAATATGTGACGCTGTATAACTGTAAATCTGTATATGTTATGTATGTTCGGTATGTACGGTCTCTGGTCGGTCTATGAACTGTGTGCAAAATACTAAAACATGTGCAGCCGGCGCAGCACATGTCATGTCGCAACATATTCCGCGTGTGAGCACAGAACACCCCGAGCCTGGAAAGTTAAGGTTGCAGCCCTTGCAGCAGAAGACCACGTTCGAGAATCGAGCGAAAACTTCCAGAGCCCTTTGGAAGGACATGCCCGATTTCAAGTACACGATGCCAGCAGGCTTAAGTCAGGGCCTCTTTGGCCTTGGCACAAGTCAGGCTGCCGCTGCTTCTGCTGCACCTCCTCCCACTCCTTCCTTGGCGGTCGTTCCACCCGCTCCATCAGAGGGCGGGGCCCCGAGCAGCGTTGATGGAGTACCGCTGGCTGCTGCTGCGGTCAACAGCGACGAAGAGAGGGCCGAGGCTGAGCTGCTGGGCCTCAGCCGTTCGCCTTGCAAGAAAGCCAGAAAAGGGGAAAAGACTGCCAAGAAAGACAAGCAGGAGCTCATGGACGGGGAGCTGACCAAGACATATGGGAAAGCTTCAAAGGAGTGTGGACAAGCTTAGCAAGCAGGCGAGGGAACAGGGCATGTACGACGCGGTGTCAAGCTTGAAAAGCACCAATGAGAGGTTGACGAACATCAGGGATGTTCACAAGGCTACATGCAGTTACCTCCCTGCAAAGGGCAAGCCGGTCAAGAAAGCCCGGGATGCATTCTTCGCTGCGGTCTCTAAGGCCGCCGAGGCGGATGGAACACTCTTGGGCTCCCTGGCCGTGTCTGTGAGACACGCCTTCGCCTTCGCGGACTTGAGCTTGTCCTGTGATCTACAGCAGAATCGCTTGGAAAAGGTTGCAGCCCTGTTTGCGGCCACTCAACAGAAGGCCTTGAGTGACGATGACGAGACGGAGGCAGGCAAGCAGTCTTCGGGTATGTGCGAAAAAGTCTTGAGCTACTTGCTGGATGAGACGTACAGTGAGGCGATCTCGGCAGGCATCACCCGCGAGGCCGCCGTGGACAAGGTCAAGGAGAAATTTTTGATCGTGACCACCGCAATCCTCGAAGGAAGTCCTGTGCAGTCTGTGCAGTCTGCCCTTACTTGCTTGAACCAGATTGTAGCCCTCGACTGTGCTGGGCGCCCAACCTTGGACGATGTGCTCAGCATGGTGCAGTCGCAGCGGGAGAAGCGCATCTTTCGGGTGTTTGTGAATACCCAAACCGGCGAGAGCTTCCTGCAAGCGGCTCATGCAAGGAACGCAACCCTTCAGACACAGGCCACTGCTGTGTGCTCCTTGAACCAGCTCCTAGATGATATCGTCAAGTGTGAGTCAGGAACTGGTTGGTCAGCTTTCATGATGTCTAAGACGGAGGAACACGCTTCCGGCATGCTCCCCGAGCTGGCCAAACTTAGTAGCTTCTGTGCCAAATGCTCGGATTTGCTGAAGGCTGAAAATATTCTTGAGCATCCTGCTTGTTCAGAAGCGTTGACAGCCCTCCTCAACATGCTCGAAGATGTGCTTGACGCCATCAAGAAGTCCATCCAGTCTGAGGTTGATAGCGTCACGGACATTCTTTGCAAGGGTGAGGACTTGCTTCAGGGGGATCACCGGGATCATTAAAAGTCCAGTACGCAGTACCCTTGTATCCTGTTGGTTCAATTCAGTTCAGGCGAATTTTCACGTCGTTGCAATGAACCTTTGGTCTGGGTGGATTTTGCAGGCCATTAGTGGGCTCCACAGCAGAGTGGCTGTGGCTGGGATTATGGATACTAGTTACTAGCAAAATTTATAACGATCATAGCCATAGCCTTAGCTCATAACTCACAACGCCATTACCGACAACGGTAACATGCTGCCAGTCGGCAGTTGGGAGCGTGCTTGGAGGTTCCAAGTCCGGGTCCGGGTGTCGAGACTTCAACCTTGTCCACGACCCTCCTTTCGAGTGCCCATGTTAACAATCACTGCACTGCTGCACATAGTCGGAAATCAAGCGTCAGGATTTTCAACTGGCTTCGAGTGACTGGAACATTGCCGCGAGCTCGAGGTTTGCCTTGCTCCAGACTCTTTGCCAAGATGCTACGATCGATAGCTTCGTCAAGACTTGCAAGACCTTAAAGAACCTCAAGCGCCCCGAGTGCACCTTCGCGAACATGGCAATTCTGCAAAGCTACGTGTGGTTCTCAGTCTCAGGGTTCTCAGTTTCACCTCTTTGGGTCTTTGTGTACGGTCCTTACGTGTCTGAGTCTGTCACATCCATGCAGGCCGAGCAAGTGTCGAGTCCAATATGATTGTTTCACCAAATCAGGTGAAAGCGACCACAGGCCTGTGGTCCTTCGTTTCCGTCACCTTGACTCCAGGAGCGGAGCAGGAAGGAAATATGATGGCCTGGTGCAACAGTGTCCCTGAGACTGTGGCAAACAGCCGAGGGCCTGAGAGTCGAGACATCGCTGTCGCCATACAGAAGTTTTGCTCTGCCTTCCATGCGCTACCGAAGGATTTCCCGGAGGCGACGAAGAAGTGGATTTCGCGTCAGGGTGATGGCATGGCGTGCTTGCTCACGGTGGTGCAAAAGCTTCTGCCTCAGGTGTCCGGATCCATCGCTGAGAAGCTCCTGGCAAGCTTGTTGCAGAACCAGGAATTCTGGAAGCGCGATAGATTCCTCCCGCTCGCTGATCGCAGGAATTTGGACGTGTTCAGGCAGAGCGCTAGCTTCGAGCTGCCGCAGGACAAGCTTGCGTGCCTTGGGCACATGGCAGAGGTTGGCATTGAATGCACCCAGCTGGAGAAGTGCCGTGCTGACTACAGCAAGGCTGCTGTGGCAACGGATGCATCGGCGTTCCTAGTCGCTCACTATGACAAGGCTTGGGCAAAAGCGGATCAGCCAACGGCAGAGGAGTTGATGGAGACCATCACGACCATGGAGTGCCCTTTGTCGAATCTGGTGGTTGATCTTAAGAAGCTGGAGTCATGCATGCCGGCCGATGCGTTCGCACAGATCACCAAGCTGCTGGGCACGACAGTGGTCGATCCGCTTTTCTGCGAGATGCTTCCGCATTTTGAGCAGTTGTTGACCGCCGCCACGAAAAATATCCCTGCCAACTACGAGAACTGGTTGGTGGGGCGGAACGTGGCAAAAGTGAAATCCTGCATGTTCCAAAAGGAAGTGCATATGTCAATATGCGGATCCCTGGAAGCATTTACCAGGATCTTGGCAACCTTTGACAAGGCCGTGAAGGAGCTCACGGCGCTGAACATGATGGCGTTGCCGCAGCTCGCGAGGATGAAATCCGTGGCATCCCAGATGAAATCGCTCAGGTGCTACTCCACCACAGTACACGGATTCTTGGCAAGCTTTAGGCTGGCTGCTGGCTCATTGTTTTCCCGAAAGCATCGCGAAGGGTTCTTCCGTGCGGAGCCCCGCCATGGGGTCAAGTACACTTGACTTTACGAACACTTGACTTTATGACATTTGACTTTACCACTTGACCACACTTGACTCTACGA
>CAJNDV010034530.1:89715-100741 GCA_905221635.1 Symbiodinium sp. CCMP2456 | reverse complement strand
AACCCGTAAACCCTAAACCATATACTAAGGAATCTGAATAAGAAATACCCTAAGCCCTATACCGATCCCCTATGCTAAGGAACCTTGATGAGGAACTGTATTATCGGTCTTTGAAGCAGAGCACCACTTGGAGGTTCATGGGCAGTTATAAGCAGGGTTATAAGTCCTCTAATATGGGTTATAAGTATAGTTACCCTACTTATAACCCCACTTATAATTACCCCCTCAACCCTATAGAACCTTTTAAAGGAACCCTTAAAGGAACCCCATAAGCCCTACTTATAACTACCCATGAACCTTGAAGTAGGGAGTCCCAGTCACTAAAAAACCGGCAAGTTCTCAGTGAAAGGTCCAAGGGTCTTTCGGGACTTTCGGGTTGAAGACCTAGGGGTTTTTTGAGGGTTTAGGGTTTAGGGTTTGGGGTTTAGGACTTAGGGTTTAGGGTTTAGGGTTTAGGGCTTAGGACATTCTTTTTTGACGTATTGGGATCGTGGTTTAGGATCTATGCTTTAAGTTCAGGTTTAAGTTCTGGGTTCGGGCTTAGTAAAATATTTTGAAGGTTTTGGGTGTCGATCAGGTTCAGGATGTAATACCAAGTTGGGGCTTAACAACCCTACCCAGACAGACCCCCAACTACCCACTATTACAACTACCCTAAGTATCCAGTATTATGGACCATGAGGGTTCTATTAAAGGAGTCCCCCTGAGCCCTAAACCCGGGTTTGGGTTTAGGGTTTTCGATGTTTAGGGCCGTTTGCGATTCACCTCTTGCTCCGAACAAGCAGGTTGATGAGGGAGGTTTAGGGTTTAGGGTGGGTCTAAGTCTGTAATGGTGGTATCGTTGGACCCTCTGGCTAATGTAGGGGTCGGAATATCTACCAACGTAAATTCTTACGGCTCCCCACTGTAACTGTACTATTATATTTTACCGCAAGCCCCTATTCTAATTGTTACCCTAAACCCTAAACCCTAAACCGTTAGGAAAGCCCCTAAATGAGGACACAAGCCTCCCCGAAATTCCGAATGCTTAGCGCAGTCTTCACTCCCATTTGCCCTCCAAACTTAACCCCGGAACCTTCCACCCAAACGCCCAGACCCTAAGCACTAACTCTTTGTAGGTGTTCTACGTGACCGTTAAAAACCAGGGCCCCCTTTCTCCGATCGCCCAGCCAAAACCTCCAAAATAAGAAGTGCATACACGCACTAGGTGCGCCAACACCCTGAAGCCCCTGAAGCACCATAGGAGACTAACAATTAGACCAGGGTTTTGGGTAAGTTGTAGTATTTCAATCAACATCAGAAATCCAGCGGAACAGTCTTAGTAATCACTCTGGCGCCGTAGTCTATAATCCCCTAATCCCCTAAACCCTAAACCCCCAAAATGTATAAACTCTCTGTGGTCTCAAGGCTCCTTCAACGCAAGCTGCGGCACGGAGGTGCACCGATGCAGCAAGCGGCAACTTGAGCCCAAGTTGCTCCTAAGTCCCAAAGTATTGTAGGGACCTTTAGGGTTTAGGGTTTAGGGACCTTGATTATTAGGATAGGATTTTGGGGCTCATTATACTATAATCATGAAAAGGAACCCCCCAAAAAAGCAATATAGGTAACCATTAAAAACTTAGGCCCCCATATTACGGGTGTCTAGTCGAGGGTTAGCAAGATTGTGATTTCAAGGCTCCCAGCCTCAGGTCCAAGGTTGAGGGTTTCGAGTGTTGGATTTTAGGGTCAGCTATCCTAAACCCCAAACCCCTAAGCCCTAAACCTGAAACCTGAAACCCAGTTCTCCTTAAGCCCAAAACCGCTAAACCTTAAACCTTACACTTGAAACCCAGTTATCCTTAAGCCCCAAAAACCCTAAACCCTAAATACCTTACACTTTAAACCGAGTTATCCTTAAGCCCAAAACCCCGAAGCTCTAAGGCTCGGGAAGCTCGTTTATGGCCTCTGAGCAATGCAAAGCCCTGGCACGTCGCAACCCAACCTCCAAGTCCCCAGAATCCCAATCTGCGGATGATGTGTGGGCCTCTTTTCTGCAGGAAATAAAGATATGTGGAGTCTGCGGATCATCTAGGGGCCGAGCTGCCTTGAAAAGGGCTCTGTGATAGACTTTGCCTTCTTGACTATGCTATATAACGGGCAGCAGCAGCAGCAGGATCAGCACCCTCATCACCATGACCGTCACAAAGTCGCTGGTCTCGCACTCACCGTCATCCGCATCAAATCTCTCAGCACCATCATCATCTTCGTGCTACCGCCATCACCATCAATCGTTGGTAGCAGCTGTGTAGCCAAGGTCATAACCCTTGTCATCACCATAGCATTCCTGCTACAATTGTCATCACCGCCCGCTCGTAGTAGTAGTAGTAGTAGTAGTAGTAGTAGTAGTAGTAGTAGTAGAGTCGTAGTAGTAGTCGTAGTAGTAGTCGTAGTCGCAGTCGTAGTCGTAGCAGTAGTCGTAGTAGTCGTAGTAGTAGTAGTCGTCGTCGTCGTCGTCGTCGTCGTAGTCGTAGTAGTAGTCGTAGTGGTAGTCGTAGTAGTAGTCGTAGTAGTAGTCGTAGTAGTAGTCGTAGTAGTAGTCGTAGTAGTAGTACTCGTAGTAGTAGTCGTAGTAGTAGTGGTAGTCGTAGTAGTAGTCGTAGCAGTAGTCGTAGTAGTAGTCGTAGTAGTAGTCGTAGTAGTAGTGGTAGTAGTAGTAGTAGTAGTAGTAGTAGAAGTAGTTGTACTGTTGCAGCACGCTAGTTGTGGTTCACAAGCAGTAGCCGTTTGACGAAAGTCATCAAGCTACAATCCAGTACTACACGCTATGACGCTTCTGATGACGGCTGTGCTTCCTCAAAGTCCTGGGACTGGCGGTGAACTGAGACTAGTTCTCGTTAGGGCTCTATACAGTCTCATTCGCGAACCCTGCATACATGGACAGCTTTTTTGGAGACGCCTCTTGCATTTGCAAGCTGACACCATTAGCAAGGCGAAGCACCTCTTTCTCGAATCAAGTGCCGACTCCGAGGATCAGAAAAGTTGACTGACATGAACGCATATCACCCTCCTAGCACCCTGAGCAAAGTTCGTTCATGCCGAAGGTTACGTGTTAAATTGGTGGAGCCCACCAGTTTTCTGAAGGCAACCCCAGTGCCCAAAGTGAAGCAAATTGGCTACTGAGCCCACAGAAGCCTCTCTCTAAACCGGGCTAGAACACTTGCAGGAAAGATTTTAGTCTAAACAACCCTGAGCCACTACAGTACAAAGAACACTTGCAGGAAAGATTTTCGTCTAAATAGCCCCAAGCCCTAAATCACGAACGCCTCACGGGTTTAGGGTTTAGGATTTCAGGGTGCAGGGTTTGGGTTTAAGATTTCAGGGTTTAGGATTTTGGGCTTCAGGGTTTAGGGTTTAAGGTTTAGGATTTAGGCTGGGATCTTACCGGTGATACAGGCTTTGACTTCTTTAGTGCTTCATGTTTTTGGAGCTTGTTCTGCAGGGCTTGGGGCACGTCTGGGCTTTGGGCTTCTAAGTCTAGAAATAGGAAATAGATTTGCAGTCAAAGCATCGGGGCCTTCGGGGGTGCAATGTCTAAGGGTAAGAGTTTAGCGCTCGGGTTTTGGCCTGCTCAACTAGGAAGCCAACAGTTCTCTCGGCTAGGCCGCGGTTTGTTTTCGCATTTCACCACTCCGTCATGAAACCAACTCGATGCTGATTCTACAAGTTTAAGGGGTTTGGGGTATTCCTGGCCATTACCCCGGCTTAGGCCAGGTTTAGGGTTTAGGGTTTAGGGTTACCCCGGAAGGGTTTAGGGTTTAGGGTTTAGGGTTTAGGTTTGGGGTATTCCTCTCCATTCCCCCGGCTTAGGCCAGGTCATTCACAGAAAGAAGGTGCTGAGTCTCACGCTGGTAGGGGTTATTGGCGTACCTGCAACGCAAACCGGCGCTTGGAGGCTCTGTGGACAGAGTAAGTAGGACTGGCAGAATAAGTCAGGAGAACCATGGGTAGTACACTAAACCCTAAGCCCTAAACCCCTCTAAACCCTAAAACCTAAGCCCTAAAACCTAAGTAGACTTGATGTAAAACAAAAGGGGCCTCAAGGACACGAAGTGGTTTCCTCTCCGGGACAGTATTATATGGGTACCTTCTAGCAGAATATCAGTACGGAGCCCCACTTAGGCCCTCTATCATATTTGAGAACTATATTGACCCAAAGGGTCCTAGCACCGTCATTATGGGGGACACTTTCCCAAATCCTACCTAAATTTATAAGCCTAACCCTAAATCCTTAACCCTAAACCCTGAACCCTTAACATAGAGGAACGTGCCTAGGATCCCGTGGGTATCCGATTTCAGGCTACGGATCTTCCACTGTTTCGGCTCCAGGCTTAGGCTTAGGTTTAGGTTTAGGGTTTAGGGTTCAGGGTTTAGGGTTTAGGGTTTAGGGTTTAGGGTTTAGGGTTTAGGGTTTAGGGTTTAGGGTTTAGGGTATGGGGCCGGGCAGAGTGGAACTTGGAGAAAACCACAGTGTAGGGTTTGGGGCGTCCAAGGGTTTGAAGGTTTAAAGGCTGAGGGCTTAAGGCAATAGTTTAGGGAGTACTTTGTGGCCTAGGGTTGAAGCTCAGAATCTGAAGTATCCATTGCCATGAACCTCATTCATCTTAAATCATGTCAGTGATTCCCTTCATTCACCTCATTCGTCAATCACCGACTCACTCAAACATCTATTGAGTACCAGTACACTCATGGCACATTTATAAGTCTATAGTATACGGGGAGAGACAGAGGCACGGGCAGAGCGAGAGAGGATCCCAAACTCCTCACCCAAAAGCGAGCGAGAGCCGAATCGCCTAACCTGCGAATATCCTGATCATGAAAGAGCGTAGTGGGGAATAAGGGTTTTAGGGTTCTGACCATGGCAACGCAGTAGGGCATTATGGAATTGGTCATTTCGAACACCCGGGGAAAAGTCGCAAAAACGGTCAGCTGTTTAGGTTTTTCGGCTTGCAGCTTTGGATAGAGGAGACTAGTGCCGCCGATCAATCTGGCAAACAGGCCCCTCTCCATATCCCACCCCAACATTGGCCTAAACCCTAAACCCTAAACCGCTTGTCAAACGACCACAACCTGGATCGTGGAGTCAACCCTGAGCCCTGATGGACCTCAAACGGCTTCCCCGAATCCTAAACCGGCTACCCTGCACCCCATTTAAAGTTCGACGAAATCACAGCCAGTACACTGAGTTCGTCACTGGCCATAGCCCGATTGCGCATATCCACCTGAGGCAAAAACCAGATCTCAGAGAGCCTACTACCATCTAACTCAGAAAAAATGTATCTTGAAGCATTGAAGGACCCTTCACATGGGTGGTTGTCAAAGTTAGGGTCCCTTTTTGGGTACCCTAAATATAAGGTGCCGTATTATATTACGGACCCAAAAAGGACCATAATTTTGACAGCCACCCACATGTGTTCAGCTACATTGCTTTACTGTGACGTGTTCCTTACAACTACGAAGGGAGCCTTGGTGGCTTAAGCTACATTGCCAGATTTGGCACCCCTCGAAATAAAGAAGGTTTAGGGTTTAGGGTTTAGTTCCTTAAGTTTGTTTAAGGGTCTCTTAGCCAATTTACGCAGTTTTACCTTACTACCTAATCCCTACTAAATCCCAATAAGTTAGGTGAAATAATGGCCCGAAACCCATAAAAGGACGATTCTTCTACATACTACATACTTTCAGGGTCCAGGTATATACTAAGCCCTAAACCCTAAACCCTAAACCCTAAACCCTAAACCCTAAACCCTTGAGTCTGGGACCCAACAGCTTCTTAGGGCACCATTCTGGTTAAAGGAAAACGGTTTAGGGTTGAGGGTTTAGGGTTTAGGGTTTAGGGTTTAGGGTTTAGGGTTTAGGGGAAACTACAGGTGGGGAGTTTAGGGCATATAGGGCTTCTATAAGGCTTCTACAAGGTATATAGACCTTTTTTGTAGGCTCCTATAACGGTAACTACCCACCTGAAAATGTTCTAGATCTGGAGCGCCCTGAGGCCTCGTCTTGACTATATTCATGAGAACCCTAAACTCTATAAACCTCTCCATTGAGGTTCCTTTTCTTTGTGTAACCGATTCGACAATAAGGATCCTATATTTGTAAGGTAACTCCAAAAAGGAACTACAATGGAGACTACAGGAGGAGTCCATGCCTTCGGATGTCAGGGCCTTTAGAAGGGAAAAAGGGTAATAATCTGATTCAAACTAGCACTTTGCATGGGGAATATAAGGGGTACGAATGCTAATGATTCAGACCCCACATGAGGCTTGATCGAGTTTTGTCAGGCTTTTTGAAAGGCTTTGCATACAAGAGAGCCTTGAAGTTGTTTTAAGGTTTTCGAGGGCTGGACAAAGCTTTGCAGAATGCTGTGTAATGGCGTAAGGGTTCCCAAGGGCAGCACTTCATGAGGGGTCAATGATGCTCCAATTTTCTGGCTTCCTCTTTCTCATTCTTCTGACGAGACACCAAAAACGTAAATCCGAGACACCAGTGTAAGGATGACCCCAGCTATGCGCTTTAACGCTGCCAAGGGCGGGGCCAGCGGCTCCCGTGCGAAGCGACTGGAAGCCACCGGCCTCTGATCAATGCAGGAGCCGGCTATCCCTATACCCTTAAACGCTAAACCATAAACCCTAAACCCTAAACTGGGTTTGACATAATGCAGAGGCCTCAAGGACTCGACTAGGGTAGAATAGGCTTGGGGGCATGGTGAAGTATATCTATCAGGAGGTGTGGGGTTCAGGTTTTCAGGGGCATGGTATTTCTGCTTTTCGGGGTTGGTTAGGCATTAACAGGCCTTGAGGTGTAGCCAAGAAAACATGTGCCTATTTAGTAGATGCGTTCCTGCAGTCACTTTCGGTCCGGACTACATAATGACATAGGCACGGCCAAGTGAGGGAGCTTGCCCGCAACCATATTGCTACAATGCCAAACAGTCCAAGTACCAATATAGAAGCTACTTAGTAGATATTTCGGCTCCGAAAGTATATACTATACCATTACTTTGGGCAACCCCAACTACGGCCTTTCTAGTCTTCTTTACAGAGATCCCCGTATAAGCAAAACCCTAAACCCTAAACCCTAACCCTAAACCCCAAACCCTAAACCCTAAACTCCTAAACCCTAAGCCCTAAGCCCCTAAGCCCTCAATCCGAAACACTAAACTCCTAAACCCTAAGCCTGATCCCCTAAGTCTGGATTTAGGGCTTAGGATGCTTGCAGTTGTCGAGCTTCGGCTCACTCTCGTGCCAGTCTCGTTTAGGGTTTAGGGTTTAGGGTTTAGGGGTTTAGGTTTTAGGGTTTAGCGTTTAGGGTTTAGGGCATATCTTCTCCACTGCTCAGCCATGGGTCGATCGTCGCACCGGGTCTCTCTTCGGCGCGGTATACTCTCAGGGCCTTAATAACCCGGATAGGGTTTTGAGGTATCTCATCTTAGCATGTAGAGACTGCAGGGAGCATGAACACAACCAACTGCTTCAGACAACCTGCCCCAAAAAATCCTGCACCCGAAAGCACAGGGTTGTGAGCCCAGGTGTTCAGGGCTCGAGGCTTGGGGTCTAGAGTTTGAGGTCCTCAACCCTAAACCCTAAACCCCAGACCCAAAACCCTAAAAGTCAGATTGCAGGACTCTCGGGCTCAGCGTTCCGCAGCTGTACCTACAGCCTCTGCCACCCCCGACCCAAAACTACCCTCTAGTGACTCTAGTAGTATTGGGGAGGCAGTGCTGGGGATCGGGGTTAATTAGGGACCTTCTGTGGCTTATGTGGAGGAGATGTGCTTCCGTCTCTCCTGAAGCCGAGGTGGCCTGCGCATAGCTGGTGCGCTGGGGGTACCTAGGCCGACAGAATCAACTGCTCAATGCATTGTCTCATAAGCCAAGAATTAAGCTTGCCATCCCATAAGAACACAACCCGGCCGAATAATCTGAAGACTAACCCTTTGAACCCTACAACCTCATTCCTCAACCACTCCACTCTACACCTCGACAGCCCCGACAGGCTTAAGCTTAAGTTCGAAGTCCCGACATCCCTAAGACCCCCTGTCCTTGAACCTAGCTACAGTTGATGATATAAATCCTGCATCACCTTAAGGACCCTAAACTATGGCAATTATGGTATATTCCTTATTATGGGTAATGCAGGCTTTATATAATACAATCAACCCTATTTCCGAAGGATTACGGCCCTTGATCCCGAAATCCCTGAGCCGCCCCCAACGGAGAGTACATGACCTTCAGGTTCACGGTCAGAGTGAAGGGTAGCCTGAAACCCTAAGCCCCCTGCTTACGATCCTAAAGGGCTTAGGGTTTAGGGCTGGATTTAGGGTTTAGGGTTTACCCATAAGCCCCATAGTAGTTCCCTTTTGTGGCTGATATTTAAGATCCTGTTAGGTAATCCCCAAAAAGGAACTACTATGGGGCCTATGGGTAGGGTTCAGGAAAGTCTATAAACCCTAAACCCTAAACCCTAAACCCCTCTTCCTGAGCTTACTGCGATGTGCGCGGAGCCTGGAAACCACCAGCGAGCTGGCCTGGGTTTTCAGGGTTTGGGGCTTTAGGGTTTAGGGTTTGTTTTAGGGTTTAGGGTTTTGAGGTTTAGGGTTTGTTTTAGGGTTTAGGATTTTAAGGTTTAGGGTTTGTTTGGGGTTTAGGATTTTAGGGTTTGGGGCTTCAGGGCTTTAGAGTTTAGGGCCTTAGAGTCTTCGGGTTTTCGGGTTTGTGGTTTTAGGGGTTTGGGGGCCTTTAGTTAGGGCTTTTGGATTTGGGGTCTAGTAGCTTTTGAAGGTTTTTTTGTTGGGTTTCGGGCCTCCACGAAGACTTTTGGCAAGAACAAGCGGCGAGGGCGACATCATCTTGATGGCAATGATGATGCTGGTGAGGATGATGGCTTAGGGTTTAGGGTTTAGGGTTTAGGATGATGCTGATGATGATGATGATGATGATGATGATGTTCATGATGAGGATGTTTTCGGCTCTGTACCTCCACCGAGCTTCCAAGGTTCATTCTCCAAGCTGTCGGTGAACAAGAGCCACGTAGACAGCGTCTCGAGGAACCAGCCCTCGCAACCCAGAACTAGCTGACAGCCCCAAGCCCTAAACCTCAATCAAATCCTATGAACCCTCCACCCTAGTTAGAGACTAAGTCCTAGATCCCAGCGACAGAAGATAAACATCGCCAGGTGAGAACCTTGGCTGCAGCTGTTGCTTCATTTGGAAGCGAAACCTAGCACCGCCGCGCAATCTGCCCGCGCAAAGGGGCCAAGAAACCCAACAGGCCCTAAACCCTAAACCCTAAACCCTAAACCCTAAACCCTAAACAGTACTCAACCCCACAAGATCCCGAAGTAACCACAACTAGAGCGGAAATCCACGTACCACCCAGCCCAAAACAACCTACATGACACAAGCCTGACTGCTCCAAACGACCTTCCCTCCTGTTTCAGGTTGCCTAAGCCCGATATAAACCCCAAATGAACCCCCTTACCCCCCTCGAACGGCAAGCTCAAAGCCTAAACCCCAAAGCCCTCTAAACCCTAAACCGACACCTGCAACGCTGGAGGTGCAAGCCTTGGTTAGGCCATCCGGGCGGCGAGAAGCCGCCCTGGCTTGTGCGAGGGTCGTTTCTGCCATAACAACAACTGTAAAGACAAGTCTTACTGATAATAACAGAAATAGAAATAGCAATACTAGTATTACGAGCAAAAATACTCAAACACCAAGAGCGGCAGAAACAATAAATGAGATACCATAAAGAGCAATAATTACACACAGCCCTGATAAACGACGCCAAGCCCTGGAAAGCCAACTCCAACTTCAGTATGATGACACTTACAGTTGTCATCAGTGTTAGTACTCTGGTTATTGTTGCTATGGCTATTATGTTGCAAAAGATCGTGCTATCTGCTGCCTTTTCAGGGCCCGAACTTTGAGATCCCATTGCAAAACTATATGCACGGAGGCGGGTTCATCAATCAGGGATCTGCATCACTAGCTGCTCGAAGACTCTCGTGTCTGTGGCAGTGTTGAAGAACGAAATCCGATGCCACATTTTCATCATGCTCACTCCCTGCTAGACTCCGTGCCCCCGACTGCAAAGCCAAAACTCCACACCAAAACCACAAACCCCGAACTCTGGACCTCAACCTTACACTTTAGACCCTGCGCACTGTAACCCCCTGGTATTGCTATTTTTATGGTTGCATTTATCATCATCCTGTTTTTTTCATGTTTGCGATTGTTCTCAATCGTGCTATGACTATGGTTGCTATTACTCTACATACATACATACATACATACATACATACATACATACATACATACATATATATATAAACCCTAAGCCCTAAACCCTAAACCTGTATATATATATATACACAAACCCTAAACCCCAAATCCTAAACCGATACGTATATATATATATATATACACGCAAACCTAAACCATAAACCCTAAACCGATATATGTATATATATATATACCTAAATCCCAAAAGCCCTAGGTTCGGCCCAAAGCCTGCGGTAGCATGCCACCGGGCCTGGAGACTGCAGAGTTTCCTTCCCTAAACCCTGTAGTTTTATAGGGTTCGGGGTTTAGGGTTTAGGGTTTAGGGTTTAGGGTTCGGGGTTTAGGGAGTTCAGGGTTTAGGGAGTTTAGGTCTTAGGGAGCTATAGGTTTAGGGTTCAGGGTTTAGGGAGTTTAGGGTTTAGGGGGTTTAGGGAGTTTAGGGTTTAGGGGGTTTAGGGCTTCGGGTTTAGGGTTCAGGGTTCAGGGTTTATGGAGTTTAGGATTCAGGGTTTGGGGTTTGGGGTTTCGGGTTTTGGGTTTGGGGTTTGGGGTTTATGGTAAACCCCAAAACGTTGGAACCCTACGGTTTTGAGGTTTAGGCTTGAGGGCTTAGGTTTTATTGAACCCCCAAAAGTTGGAAACCGGATTAAGGACAATTAGTGCTGGGATTGCTTATACACTACTCTTAGGGATTGAGGCTATTGGGCTTCCAAC
>CAJNDV010034530.1:38764-59396 GCA_905221635.1 Symbiodinium sp. CCMP2456 | reverse complement strand
TACTACTACTACTACTAGTAGTAGTTTCTCCTACCTCCACATTACCGAAATTACACCCCTCTAGCTGACGTTCGAGGGTCCTTGGCTTGGATTCCCAAGCCGACATTCAATCTCAACAGGAAGGGCAGGAAAGACGATAGGGGTTTAGGGTTGAGGGTTTANNTTTAGGGTCTAGGGTTTAGGGATAGTATCTCAAACCATGCTGGTTCCACGGGGCTCTCTGTAGGGGGCGAATGGGAAAAAACGGCAAACTTCGAAGATCGGGCCTTCTAGTACATGAAGGCTCTTACTGCAAGCATCACTCACTCTAAACCCTATACCCGAAATCCTAAATCCTAAACCCAAAGGCCCAAGGGTTGAGGACCGATTGCCTTCAGCATCACAGGCCCTTCGTTGAAGGCATACCTCTCTGTGGTGATCTGCTCGGAATTCTCGTGAAATGCGTGCTGGGGGATGGGTCTCCGAGTCATGCCTCGAAGGTCGACATGTAGTTTTAGGGTTTAGGGTTTAGGGTTTAGGGTTTAGGGTTTAGGGGGGGCTTCTCAGTTCTCGTGATTTGGCAAATCCTCGCGCCGTCACCAGCACAACCAGCACTACCCATCCGGAATGATGCTGCTACTCTCGTCTTCTACTCGCTGATCACTTGTCATTGGAGTTTCTAGCCGTTCAGGGATAAACCTGCCAGTCCGGATCCCGAAACCTTCGCTGATTAGACCCGGAACCCGGAACCCTAAGCCGTAGACTCTGAACCCCCCAAAAGCTGTAGTTCTGCCGGTCGCTCTTTGGGGTTTAGGGCTTTCGGGGTCGAGAGGGCTTAAGGCTTTTGGGGCGGATGGGGTACCGCCAGGCATTTCGGATTTTGTTTGGTTCAGGAGGCGACTTGCACAGGTCATTACTACCTTGCCTTTTGTGTAGGAGGCCCGCCACTCGGATTTGACAGGGACAACACATGGGCACAACTTGTCCACGAAGGAAGCTGCGCGGGTCCAGAGCACGCTCCTGCGTAGGTCCAGGGCTTGCGGTAAACCCTAAACCCCAAACCGTTTAGGGAGTTTCGGATGGTTTTTGGGGGGGGTTTACAGCGTTGGGTCCAAGGGTTACAAGGCCTTAGAGGTGCCGGGATCACAGGGGACTTAGGGGCCTAGGGCTTAAGATTTGATGTTGCTGATAGGCAAGTGTGCACATGCAGCTGCGAGCTCGTTTTCACGGGAGTGTTCTGGAAAACAGGCTCCCTTGCATCAATCCTTCCTTACGAGCTTGCTAAAATACGCACAGAACACATGCAGACGCTTCTCCCTTTGACCACATCTTAGGAAACAGCAACCCCAATCTCTTCAGCCTATAACCCTAAAGCCTGAAGTCCAAATCCCAAACGGCAAACACGCCATGTCTTCCAATGTCGGGGATCAAATAATATAGGGGCAGTAATTATTGGAATAGGGTTTTCGGGCCCAGTATACTATAATCATAATAAGGAACCCCCAAAATAGTATTGGTAATTATTGCGGCCCTTGCATTGTGCCGGCCTTACCAGTTAGAATTCGGTCTTGGCTACAATATAAAGGGCTTAGAATCCTAAACACTACTGGCACCAATTTGTTAAGCCCCTTTTACACCAACAGGGCTCAACCCCTATCACAAAAAATCGTACAAAGTTCTTTAAGGATCAAGGATACGAAACATCCCAAGACTGCAAATGGAAACTAAGGCACGAAGCCCCAACAAAACGCCTCTAATCAAAAGCAATGCACACCAATCCGCACACCATACAGGCACAAAGGTGTAACAGATATCCCACTCGCAAACCCACCTTGGCGCGTTCAAAACTCAAAACCGAACGATCCCAAATTCCGAACATCTCGGTCGGTATTGGAAGCGGTAAAGACAAGTTTGACTGAGGAAGGGTTAGGATTTACCTATAGTCTCCATTGTACTCCCTTCAAGAATCCTAACTGTGAATACATACATACATACATATATATATATGTATAAATATATAGAGATACAGAGAAACGTAACCTAAACAACACAACAAGGATCCGCAATTGAGACTACAGGTAGGGTTTGGGATTCAGCTCCTGTTCACATCACTCTGGGCGTGAATGCCGACGAGGCCCTTGATCTCGGCCTCCTCTTCTACCTCCTGCAGAGGGCTCGTTTGGTTTAGGGTTTAGGGTCTATAGGGTTTAGGATATCGAATACAGGGTCTGGAGTTTAGGGTTTAGGGATGTTTCTGCAGCTTGTGGTTGTACTTGAACACATTTCTCTGTGCTGATGTATTGTATCTGGCGATTTGGAGATGTTTTTTGTTTTCTAAGGGCGTGTGTGTGCGTGTGTGTGTGCGGGTGTGTGTGTGTGTGTGCGCGCGTGCTTGTGTGCGTGTGTGCGTGTGTGCGTGCGCGTGTGCGTGTGCGTGTGCGTGTGCGTGTGCGTGCGCGTGCGTGCGTGTGGGTGTGCGTGTGCGTGTGTGCGTGTGCGTGTGCGGTTTGTGTGTGTGTGTGTGTGTGCGTGCGTGGCTAGGGCTTGCTTTATGGCTGTTGCACGCTTGTTTAGAGGAGAGGTTGCGGGTTTGTGGCGGTTATACTCCAAAACCCTAAACCGCCGTTCCCGGTCGCCTGTAAGTCCAATATCCAAGTTTCCTGGTAGCCTCTTCAACATTCACTTTTGCGGTCGTCAGACATGACAGGTAGACCCGATACGATTCAGACGAAAACCCGAACTAAACCCAACGGCTGTGTAGCCCTAAACCCTAATTAAACCGCAGCTCTAGCCCGAAATCGACAACTCCCTGTCCTGGATACCCAACACCCCAAACCTCCATGCCATAAACACCAACCCCCACAACCCTCTGCCGGGAGCCTGAATCATGCACGCCGGAATTGGCGTACATTCGCGTTTAGGGTCTAGGGTTTCTAAAGGGATAAAGGGTCTAGGGTTTATAAAGGGATAAGCTTATAAACAGAAAAGGAACCTGACAGGCGCTGCTATCACTGATTTATTGAGAACCCTACATACACGCCTACATGAACTGTACACCCTAAACTCTAACCCCAAAGGCCCTACCGCCCCTCAAATAAGCTGTCTCGTAAGATTCGCTCCAGAACTCTTCGGCCATACTTCCCTAGCTCGACGATGCCATCGCCCCAGTCCTGGCGCCGCGAGCTGACAGAGTTCGGCTGTAAGGCTTTAGGGCTTAGGGTTTAGGGGCCCAGGGCTTACCTTGACCTCAAATAACTTGTTTCAGGACCTTTAAAGTGACATCATGATAAGGAGCCTGCGAAATCGATAGGCTTACCGTCCAGGTAGGGTTTGGGCGTCTAGGGCTCTTTTTGACCTTATAACCCCAAATAGCCTACTTTTTTCAGGACCTAACATAAAGAAATCAGAATAAGGAACCCTCAACTGGTAGGTTCTTTAGGGTCCAGGCAGGGTCGAGGGCCGAGGGTTCGGGGATCCATCTCCTTGGGGGCTTGTGAGAGTTGGCGTGGGCTTAGGTCGGGCTGGAAGGTGGTGGGTTTTGTGGGTTTAGGGTCGAAGGTTTGGGGTTGAAGCTTATAGGGTTTAGGGTTAAGGGCTTATACGGTTTAGGATTTTGGGGTATAGGGTTTGGGGCGACACCTATGCAATCACAAGGCAGGTTCAAGATAAAGCGAAATAGCTGTACTGGGCAAGTTTAGGGCCGGGTGGGGAGTTGAGATTGACGCTGATAACGAGGTCTGGCCCAATGTGCCTCGCACAGATGCGCTGACATACATGTAACATGATCGGAGCTTAATATATATATATATATATATATATATGTAGAGCACGAATCTCGAGCAGCCCTACAGTGCTGTGTTCGGGTTGGCGGAATTTGCGATCTGAGTAACTTCAGGTCAACTACCAAGAGTGGTGGTAGATGCTCTGGCTGCCGTCCGTGTGCGCCGGGGAGTACAGTCACACAGCTGGCTGTTAGACAATTTCTGCTTCTGCCTCTTCGAGATGGACCTCAATGCCGTAGGATGCCTTTTTCTCGCGCGCCCGAGCTTCTCTTGCCAGCTTCCATCCAGGCGCAACTTCTTCTCCAGGACGAGAGTGTGATACAAGTGTGCGCATCCTCCATGCATGCCAAATGGCTTGCACCAAGTGCAAGCCCCGTTCGTGTGATCGCAAGGCACCCGCACAGAAGCATGCCGCATGTTCGTGTACTTCGGGCCTTACATCACGAGAGCATACCGGCGGACCAGCCTGGTCACCTCCTCTAGTGATCCGATCTTGAGTCGACGCTTCCGCCAAGCGTACCTGTTTTTGCGAACTTCATAATTACATGTTACTTAATACTGCAGAGTGATATGTTGGGAGACGTCGCGTTCAGGAGCGAGCCCGTTCATTGGATACCGTTATTCTCCTGCTGGAATCTCTCCTGAACCGCTGTTACATGTTAATCATTTGTAATTATAAGTATGGTTGATCTTCTTCTTTTTACGACTCTGCATTTCAATTCGCATTGATATTATCCTTAGTATTACTATACTATTGCAATCAGTAAAACACGTACGATTATATTTGAAAACATGGTTATGGTTTTGTTGCTATTACTGATGCTCGTGCTAGGATTATTTTCACTATTATTACTATTATTATTGCTACTACTACTGCTGCTGCTGCTACTACTACTACTACCACCACCACTACTGGCACCACTATTACCACTACCACTATTACCACTACCACTACCACTACCACTACCATTACCATTACCATTACCATTGCCACTGCCACTACCACTACTACTACTACTACTACTACTACTACGACTACTACTACTACTACTACTACTACTACTACTACTACTATCGATATCCTTACTACTAATATTAGTATTACCGTTATGTATAAGTCTCATTGTTACCTAAACCCTAAACCCTAAACCCTAAACCCTAAGCCCTAATCCCTAAACCCTGACAGCTCCGCATCCTGCACCGTAGCCGAAACCCAACGCATGTTTACCCTTAAGCCCTGAAGCCCTACATCCAAGATGCTGTGTTGGTTTAGGGTTTAGGGCTTAGTGTTTAGGCTTTAGAAGTTTAGGGTGTAGGGTTTGGGGGTTTGGGGTTTGGTTTTAGGATTTAGGATTTAGGGTTTAGGGTTTCGGGTTTAGGGGCCCAGACCCTATAAGCCTTCTATGTTCTTTTTGGCTTAGCAAATTTAGGACGTGGGGAAGCAAGCGCAATGCGAGGTCCTTCTGCGCTTGAAGCACCTGCGCGCAAACGATGGGACAAGTATTCTTCATTGTTCATACCTTAGAGGGGTCCGTCCGTGTACCTAGATAGTATATACTTTGGCCTCAGTGTGGTCCGTATTCGGTAGTGTATTCAGGACCGAAGCAAATACTATTTGGGCAGATGGACCAGACAAACTTTATAAACCCTATTGTCAGAATTGATCCCTTTTTCGTATCATGGCACCAGAAATGCAGCCGTTATATCGGTACTGTGGGGTACATGGACCCATAGGGATGTAAGATGCCTGCCAGCGAAGCGAGCTCTCGCAGCCTTACATTGCTGGATCCGACTTGTTTAAAATTTCCAGCAAGAAGCCCAAAAACAGACTTCACGGGGACCTCTACCAACAAACCCTTATACCCTAAACCCTAAATCCGAACCCCTAAAAGCCTAAACCTTAATCCTACGCCTCTACACCCAAAGCCCCTAAAGCAGCCCTATGGAACCATAATATAGGGGCCTTGATAATCAGACTAGGGTTCTGGGGCTCATTATACTATAACTACAATAATAAGGAGCCCTCCAAAATGGTATTGGTAATTATGAAAAACCCCAAACCCTCAACCTGAAACCCAAAGTTAAGGCCCTAAAACCCTAAACCCCAAACCCTAAACCCTAAACCCTAAACCCGAAACCCGAAACCCTAAACCTTAAACCCTAAGTTAAGGCCCCAAAACCCTGAACCCTGAACCCTAAACCCTAAACCCCTAAGTTCAGACCCCTACATTACACCCGGAGCACCGCCCCACCTGACTGCGCTGGAGCGGGGCTCGGATCTCAGTCTTCCGCAGCTTCCTCAGGCGGCTTGGACTCAGGGGATCTTTTACATGGAGGGTTTCCGAAAAGAGGGGGGTACCTTATTTTGGGCTCCTTATAATAGGGATCCTACTATTTGGGGTTTCTTATTTTGGGCTCCTTATAATAGGGATCCTACTATTTGGGGTACTATATTAGGGCCTCCTATTTTTGGGAACCCCCATATGGTCTTGTCTTTCCCTAATCCTCCAGGTACCTACTATATAGGGCCCTAGGGGCTCTAGTACCCTATATAGTAGGTACCTGGGCAGTTAGGGTTTTATATGGGCTTCAGGTTTAGGGTTTAGGGATGCTTAGGGCTGGGGGTTTAGGGATGTTTAGGGTTTGGGGTTTAGGGATGCTTAGGGTTTCGGGTTTAGGTTTGGGGTTTGGGGTTTAGGAATGTTTAGGGTTTAGGGATGTTTAGGGTTTAGGCATGTTTAGGGTTTGGGCTATGAGGCTTAGATACAAGGTTGTGAAAGGGTTGCGATAATGAGGATCTAGGGCTGTGGGGTTTCGGGCTTCGGTGTTCGTCTATACCTTACCCTAAACCCAAAACCCGGCAAGAGACCTGTGGGCTTTATGTTGCCTTTTTTGAGGGCCGGGGCCACTGTAAACAAATGTTCTGGATCTTTAGTAGGGAAGAGTTATTACGAATATTAGAGCCCCTGCTTTCGAGAGCTGCACGAATACTGCCAGCACGGACTTAGGTGTAAATTTAACGTGCTTGTTGCGCAGTCATCCGGGTCTACTGGGTTCCATTTTCTCTCGGTCCGAGTGGTTCTGTCGAAGTCACACAATAGCAGTGGTTGGGGATCTTGGCTATCTACCTGCTTATACATGCACTACATAACTCTAAATGTCGAGTAGTTCATGCGTTAATCTGTCTAAGCCCCAAACCCTCAAAGCCCTACGGCCTCAATGTATCTCTCAGGATGGTGCGTTTTCCTCTGCTCTGCATTGCAAGACTGTTGAAGCCAAAAGTGCAGGGTGAGAGGTTGAAGGTGCGGTTTCGGAGACAGAGCTGAGCTTCTGCAATTTCCTGTCCGATCTGGTTTGAGGTTAGTAATTCAGGGTTCAGTGCTTTGGGCTTGGGGCTTCGGTTGAGTGTTTAGCATTCAGTGTCTGGGGTTTTGGGCTCAAGTGTAGGGTTCAGGGTCCGGGATGTTTCGCTCAGTATCCGACTGTGGGACCCCTGCAGGGAATGGAGCATTCGAATCATCAACAGAAGCTTTCACGGGTTTAGGGTTTGGGGCCTAGGGCGAAACTGCCATGCCAGCCCACATCCTGTACTTAAGCTCGCGGTTGGGATTCAACTGCTTACTTTCCGAAAGGCTCTCCCGAAGCTCCCACGAAGATGTCCTGACTTCCGTGTAGTTCGGGAAGTGAGCGTGGTGCATGTTGATTCGGATGGTACCCTGGGGCCCAAAAGCTCTCTTTCAGTGATAACGGCGATCTTACAGCTACAGAAGTTCAACCCACGAGGAAGATTCAGAGCTCAATACTTAGATTTATCGGGCGTAGTACCACCACCACGCCAGCAACAAGTCACACACCAACAACACCACACCGACCACAACCACAACGAACAATGCTATCAATCGGCAGTCTTCCTGCCACGTCACCACGTCGTAGCAATACCATTGTTGTTGCAAGTGTATTCAAATCCCCTCCGACTGCGGCTGCCGCTGCTGTTAGGCTTTCGATGCTGATGCTGCTACTGTTGCTACCACTAACACCCATGGTCATACATACGCGAACAAGAAGAATCTTGGCATATTTAGCAACAACAATACAGTGCAAGCAATAACATAGCATCCTGTGTATGCTGACAGGCGAACAATACAAGATGCACTGCACGTCTTACTTCTACTCTGCTGACAAGTTACTGGGTAGTTCTCTAATTCGGGCTCCCTTTTGGGGTCGTGTTTGTAAAGGCGCCGTGCCATTTTTTGGGCACCGGGCACCTACAAAGAGACCCCGTTTAGAGAACTACCCTTATGATGAAGGCTTTAGCAGAGAGCCTACAAGCGACGATGATGCCCAAAAGGCCGACGGAACAGTCTTGCTAATCAGATCGGGGCCTGCACCCACCAGCAGACGACTTAGGGTTTTTAGGGCTTTTAGGGTTTAGGGTTTGGGGTTTAGGGTTTATAGGGTTTAGGGTATGTGTGGGAGGACGTGAACCGCGGTCTTGCAGCAGCCACGGAATTCTGAGATCTTACATACACAGGAAAGGAGCCCGGAACCTTGGGCAAGGGCGTCTGCTAAGTCAGGCTCCAAGCCCCACTCTCAAATCCAAACATCTGAAACCCTGAGCACTCCTGCCTCCATGGACTTCACGAAACCCATGGCATACTCGCCCTCCAGGTTTAGGGTTAAGGTTAAGGGCTTTGGGTTTTCATTCAAGCCGTTGCACCTCCCCACACCGTCCAGATAGTTCACAGTAGTTCCCCAAACACACTAGAACCGTCTAAACTCCGAAACCCTAAGCCTAAATCCCAAAGGCCTGAATCGCTAAATCCGAATTTATTAAGCCCTCAACGAGTCGTCTTGAGATCTTGGCCGGGTCCCTACTATTCCCTGACAGGTCGTCAGGTCGCCTTTTCAGTCTGTTATCGTCTGATGAAAGTTACGGCTTAGATTTAGACACCTAGAGTTTTAAGATGAGGGTCTGGGGTGCGGAATTCGACGTGAAGACCTTAGAATGTGCTTATTGCATTTCATTCTGCATTTGGCCCCTCAGGTAAGACCTGCAGAGGAAGGCGTCAAACACAAGATACTGTCCCCCAGGGGTCCAAGTACCAATATAGTAGCTACTTAGTAGCTAGTTGGGCCCCCAAAAGGTATATACTATACTATTACTTGGACCCTTTGGGGGTCATTGTGATAGCCACAGAGACCCCACTGCCATCCCGGAAACAGCCTCAACCCTAAACCCTAGGCCATTTCACGGCTCTCGGGTTTCGGGATTCGGGGCATAGGGTTTTAGCCTGTAGAGGGGGGGGCAAAGGGGTTTCAGGGGGGAGGGGGGTCTAGGGTTATGGGGTGTAAGGGTTTCGGTGTGTACTATCCAAGGGCAAGCATCAGACATAACGACGAGAACATGAATGAGACTTGCCACAGGCCATGGCTTTACCTGCGATTACGACAGCAGTGCCAGCAGCACAACGCACCTCCCGAACTTAAACCCACACCACCATCACCACATCCATAAACCCTGACACCCTAAACAACCAAAAACCCACAAAATGGCAGCGCAAAAGCCCTTAGCCCCTGAACCCAAAAAGTTGCGCCCAAGTGCCTAAGCTGCATAATCCTACATTACTTCCACAGACGCAACATGCCCCAGATCCCCGTTTGCCCCAGATCCCCTGTTTAGAAGCACAAGATCCCAAGCTTGCCAGTGTAGGGCGTAGGGTTTAGGGCTTGGGGTTTAGGGTTTCGGGTGTAGAGGCCCTAATTATCAGAACATGGTGCTGGGGTATTCTGTAGGCATATATAGCTATTTGGAGACTTTTTAAAGGAATATGAATGGTCAAAGTTCCGACCCCTTTACATTACCCATGTCCAACCAGCCTAATCACTGACCCGCGATGGCCCCAAAGCCTAAACCCAAACCCTAAAGTTTTCAACTCCAACACTCCCTGCCCCAAGAAATGGTAAACCCTAAACCACAAACGCTAGACAGACGGAGCCTTCCGCTGAATCCCGGATGTCTGAGCGTACGAGAGTTTAGGATTTACATACAGGGTTTTGGGGGGGTTTCAGAGGATCATGGCTTTCATGTAGGAGCCTTACTAAGTAGAATAGGGTCTTGGGCTCCTTTTATAGTATAATTGTGATAAGGAGCCTCTCGGAATAATCTTTGGTAGTTATTCAGGCTTCTATATTACCGTTTCGGTTCAGGGCTTTCAGGGCTTTGGGGCTTCAGGGGCATAAGTCGTCTGGCATGTTGTTCGGGAGCGTCTGGCTTTCATGCAGCGGACTTAATGTTTAGAGAAGTATTACAGGGACTAACAGAGGACAGGTAGTAGTACTGATTATTCCCACCCCTCTCACTGTTGGGTTAGATGGGGTTTCTGCTGTTGCGACTGTGAGAGCTTAGTGTGCAGAGTTGCAACCTTGTTCCAGAAAGGAGAGCTTCTTGCGATTCCGGGCAAGGCCGTTCTTCGTGTAAACGAGGGGTGTCCTTTTGCTTTTGAAACCCAAAACCCTGAAACCCTAGAGTGGGCTTTCGCTGAACATCCGGGTTTCAATCGAAGCTTTACCCGAAGGGTTCGAGCGCCTACTGGTCATACAGTCTCCCAAATACAACCCTACACCCTAAATCCTAAACCCTAAACCCCTGAACCCTGAGCCCTAAACCCTGAAGGATCAAACCCTACGAAACCTAAAGCCTGCAAAACCCAAAGCCCCTGAAAACCTCAAGCCGAAAAGCAGCAGCTTCACAAACTCTAAACCTGAAAACCGGATACCCCAAAGCCATAAACCTAACCTAAACCCCTAAACACTAAACCCTAAACCTAAACCCTACGCCGGCATTGGCTCGGTGGAGGCAGGAGAAAGGTCACATGGTAAAGGGCTATAGCACAGTGTCTGCGCACATTATGGGGCTTGAGGGTTTAGGGCTTAAGGCTTAAGGCTTGGTTCAAAGTGAGGAACATGAAGGCTGGCGGCATAGGGCCTCGCGGTTTGCCATCGACCCTACCCAAACCCAAGGAAAGCAAGCTCGCAGGGGCCCCGGCGTCGTCATAGTAGGAATGGCCCATCACGAGACCCTGCGTTCCGTGGATGACGACCTGATCCGGGATAGGGGTTAAGGGCCTAGGGGTGCGAGTTTGCCGGTGTGGTGGCAAAAAAAGATAGCAGCAAGAATTGAACATATTGCCCTGTCACCAGGCTCAATAACAACCCAAACCCTAAACCCTAAATCCTAAACCCCTAAACCCTGAATCAGTTTGGGGATTTGCTCGCCAACTTCATTGAGTCTCAGGGGCTTGTTGGGACTTCTTGGCCGTTGCGGCAAGAAAGTTTATGTCTCCTAAACCCTATAAAACCCTATAAACCCTGAACCGCTTGGAGGGTGACAAATCCAAACAGCCGGACGGGCCTGCAAGCTAGTTGTCTAGACTTCGATTTCCGTTTATTTTAGTATGGAACCCCAAAATAATGTTACTAACTATTCCGGCCCCTATATAAGGAACCCCAAAATAGTATGGTACTTATTTATTTAGGCCCCGATATGAAACCGGGTTATACACGGACTATACTACCACAACAAAGCTAGAGGTTACCCAAGATTGTTTAGTTTAGGCCCCTGTATAGAACCCCAAACACCTAAACCCTGCACCTTAAACCTTAAGCCCTAAACCCTCAACCCTCAACCCCTAAACCTTAAACATATATGAAACCAAAACACCCAAACCCTAAACCTTAAACCCTTAACCTTAAACCTTAAACCCTAAACCCTAAACCTTAAACCCTGAACCTTAAACCCTATATATGAAGCCAGAAACGCCTAAACTAAACCCTGAACTTTAAATATATATATATATATATATGAAACTAGAAACACCTAAAGCCCAAACCTTAAACCTTAAACCCCTATATATGAAACCAGAAACACCTAAACCCCAATCCTTAAACCTCAAACCCTATACGCGAAACCAGAAACGCCTAAACCCTAAACCTCAAACATAAATGAAACCAGTAACACCTAAACCCTAAACCAGAAACATACATATATGAAACCAGAAGCACCTAAACCCCTGAACCTTAACCCCTAAACCTTAACCCCTAAACCTTAAACCCTAAACCTTAAACCCTAAACCTTAAACCCTGAAGCCTTAAACCCTAAACCTTAAACCCTCAATATATATATATATACATGGTGACCATATATATATATATATATATATATATGTGTGTGTGTATACATATGTATATATATATATATATGAAACCAGAAACAAGACTCTCTGCCAGGTTCCCGGGCCGCTTCCGAGCTGAGCTTTGCTGAGGCCCAGGGCCTCAAAGCAAAGCCCCAATCCTGCTCAGGCAGGGCATTTGCTTGTCAAATTAGGGTTTTGGGGGTTCAGGGTGTAGGGGTTTAGGGTGTAAGGCTTTAGAGTTCAAATTAGGGTTTAGGGGTTGAGGGGCTCAGGGCAGGGCGTTTAGGGTTTAGGCTGCTCAGGCAGGGAGTCTGGCTTTTCAAATGAGGGTTTAGGGGTTTAGGGGTTGAGGGGTTCAGGGGTTTAGGGGTTTAGGGGTTTAGGGGTTTAGGGGTTGAGGGGTTTAGGAGTTTAGGGGTTTAGGGGTTTAAGTGGTTTAAGGGGTTTAGGGTTTTATGAAGTGGGGAGTTTATTAAACACTAATCCCTTGTGAAATTGAGTTCATGCTTTGGCTTAGGCTGTACGTGCTCATGACTTTCACGCTTGGGGCCCAAATGGCAGAGCGATGGGGCTTTGGATTTGGAGTGTTGGGAGTTCAGGGCCCAGGGTTGCAGTCAAGGTTTGTAGAGCTGAGTTGCAAAATCTTGAAGTCTCAAGTGTAGTTAGGGTTTAGGGTTTAGGGTTTAGGGTTTAGGGTGTAGTTAGGGCCTTATAATTCCCTAACCCCCCAGGTACCTACTATGTAGGGTACTGGAGCCCCTAGGGCCCTATATAGTAGGTATCTGGAGGGTTAGGGTAAGGCATTGCGGGTCAGGTGGTGGTCGAAGTGTCTTGTCGGGTTCCAAGACTGGTTGAAGGTTTCGGGTTGACCTTGACACTTCGGCGGTGAAGGGCTTCGGCGTTGGCTTAAGGGTCTGGGTTTAGGGTTTAGGGTTCAGGCTTGCCGCCTGACACTAGCACCCCTGAAACGATCGCAACGACCATAAACCCAAGAATCCCCCCGTGCACCCCAACACTAGACCCTGAAAAAACAGGCCCCTTATTCTACTTAGAATAGGATTTGGGCCGCATATTGTACTACGAATGCTAGTATGCAGCTCAAAGCACTAAGATTCTAGGTAGGGTTTAGGGTTTAGGGTTTATTATTCAAGCCCCTAAGTACATCACATTGCCCAACACAAAACCCAAAACCCGGAAGAAAAAGCGTGCAGGAATTGCCTCAGGGTAGACAGGGTTGCCGCCAGCAAAGTACGAAACTGCACCGGCCTGAAACATACAGATTCGAGACTTTTGATACGGCTTGTTGGCTTCAAGGTCTCAGGGTCCACGCTTCAGGATGCTGTAGGGCTGAAGACAAACACTTGCAGATAGGGAGCTATCGGATTTTACGTAGCCTTGCTGATGCATAGGGCCTTATCGATCTCATCAGGTTGGCGTTCGGGCACAGGGTTTAGGGTTCAGGGTGGGTTGAGGGGCCTATGGATCACAGGAGCATCCTTTCGAAGAGCTGGAATACCAAGACTTTGACGGTGAGGCTTGCAAGGAATGCGGCTGCAGGTGGATAAAGTAGGGGCCTTATTCATAATTCGAAAAGGTTGTTTTCTATGTATGCAGAAATATAAAAATTCAAGAGGAACCCTACGGAATGGGATTGGCAATTATTCGGAACCCCTTGATAACAGATGCTCCGGGTTCGAGCACGCAGAAAGAAATACTCTGGCGACTGAGCAGCATCTGGCATCTGAACTACTAACCCAGAACCAGTATTCCTAAACCCTAAACCCTGAGCCCTTAAACCTTACACACTGAAAGTATAAGCCCTAAACACTTAATCCTACAGTATCCTACCTGCCTTTAAAACCCTAAAAACTTTGCTTCCAACAGACCTTAAGCCTAAATACTGGAAACCTCAAACCCTAAGGCCAAAAAACCCTAAACCTTCAATCCCCAAACCCTTACACCCCAAACCCCTAAACCCTTAAACCCTTTAAAACCGAAAAACCCTAAACGTAAAACCTGAAACCCTAAATCCCAAAATGCCTTACTTCCGAAAAACCTTAAACCCTAAAACCCTAAGCCCAAGCGCTAAAACCTTAGAAGCCCTAAGACGTAAACCACAACCCGATAAATCCTAAAAAAACCCAAAGCTAAAACCCTAAACCCTAAGCCCTGAAACCTTACAAGCCCCCAACGGCTTAGGGTTAAGGGGCCCTAAGCCCTAAAAGCTTCTCAGCCCCAAACCCTAAGACCCTTTTGAATCAAAAAGCCCTGAAATCCAAAAGCCCAAAGCCTGAACCCTAAACCCTAAACCCTAAACCCTAAACCCTAAAAAAAAAAAACAGCCAACCCTGGACAGATCTGTTCCCAGGGATCCGGGCCCTGGTCGTGCGGAAAGGAATCAGCCGGGCCTCTTGAGCTCCGAAACGGAAAAGCCGTGGCTAGGGCTTTTAGGGTTTAGGGTTTTTGGGGTTTAGGGTTTTTGGGGTTTTGGGGGTTTTAGGGTTTAGGGTTTAGGGTTTTAGGGTTTAGGTTTTTTTGGGTTTAGGGCTTAGGGACTAGAGCTTCAACGCTTTAGGGGTTTAGGGTTTAGGCTCAAGGTATAGGGTTTAGAGTTTTAGACCTTTAGTGGTTTAGGGTGTAGAGTCAGGTTTTAGGGAGTAGAGTTTTAGCGTTTCAGCTGTTGAAGGTTCAGCGTTAGGGTGTAGAGTTGTCAGGTCGCCATGCCATGCCATACATTGCGCACATTACAACACATACAAGAAAGCACAATACAGTACAGGACAAGACAGGACAGGACAGGACAGGACAGGACAGGACAGGACAGGACAGGACAGGACAGTACAATACATACAATAAAGCAAGGTACAACTACAGTGCCGTACAGTGCAGTGCAGTGCAGTGCAGTGCAGTGCAGTGCAGTGCATACCGTTGTGAAGAGCTATCGGGGACCCAAGGCAGTATAGTGCGAACTCGTGCAGGATTCTGATGCATCAGCTTCTTCAGGGGCATCATCTACTGTTGGTAAGCTTAAGCTTTGACAAAGACGGGTCAGGCTCAAAACAACAAGTGTTACCTACACTTGTGGGCTCTACGTGTTGATTTGATCTTCACGTTTGGAAGGTTCTGCATTCGGATAGTGTTCTGCTCTGGATGCTGGCAAGTACAACTCGCAGTTCCAGGCTGTGGTGTTTTGGCTTTGGGAATGTAGGTTTTTTCAGCTCGAAATCTTCAATCCACAACCAAGACCCTAAACCCTCAACCCTAAACCCTAAACCCTAAAGAACAACTGCTGCCTCTGCAGGCTTGAAAAGAACAGGTCGGACGCTGTAGGCCTTGGCGCGGGCTGTCGGAAAGCCTGCTTACGACCCTAAAACCCTAAACCCTAAACCCTAAACCCTAATCCCTAAACCCTAATCCCTAAACCCTAATCCCTAAACCCTAAACCCTAAACCCTAAGACCCTAAACCCCTTATGCACACAAGAAGTCTAGACCCGAAGCCCCAGACACCGTGAAAACCCAGAGCAAGAAGTGGGGGTTTCCGAAAATGGGTGACCCTAATATCGTGCCTTAAATAGTAGGGTCCTTATCATAAGCACCCCAAAGTAAGGTACCCCTTGCTTTCGGAAACTGCCAAGTGAAGGGAGGAAACTACATGCTTGCAAGGAAAGGCTGCTTTCTTGTTATGGTCATATGCGGCTTCCTGCGCGCATCTCTAACCCTACACCCTATGGTAAACCCTAAAGCCCTAAACCCCTAAACCTCAAAAACCCTAAAGCCCTAAAGCCCTAAACCCCTACACCCCGAGACCCTAGAACCCTAAAGCCCTAAACCCCTGAGACCCTAAACCCGTTTCATGGCTCTAGACCGGTAGAGTAGAGAACCTGCAGAATAGGGTTTGAGGGTCTAAGCTTTGAGTTCGATGATGGGATTCTAAATACATGAATGACGATAAATAAATAAATCAATATATAATATATATATATATATATATGCTATATATATATATATATATGTGATATATATATATATACATTGATTTAGTACATATGTGCAAACATCAATGTAATATGAAAGCTGATGTTCATTTCAAGATGAATATTCGTATTAATACTGTCGCATATAGCTTCTTGTTTTTTTGAGGCTCAGTAGGAAGCTCATTGTATCGCATCTAGCCACCTGTCGAGATCTGGAAAGCTTGTTGTATCTTAAGGCTTAAGGGTTGGCGGAGTTCAGGTTCGTCCTAGGAGGTACAAGGTCTCTGTTTGTGACTATATCGGCTCAATGATCATGAACGAGGGTTGAGAGCATTGGGCCTAGTGTTCCCTGATGGTCCATGTACCCAAATAGTATATACATTGGCCCCAAAGTATCTATATAGGGACTACATTAAGGCCAAAGTATATACTATTTGGTTAGATGGACCCTTGGGGGTTGCTTAGCTTCTTCCAATTTTCGGAGATGGGTTTCCAACCTCCCTGACCAGCCGCTCCTGCGGCTGAGTGCCTGCATTGGTTCACAACACTACGCATAGGCCCTAAAGTAGTTCCTGTTTGGGGTTCATATATAGAATCCTATAAGGTAATCCCAAAAAGGAACTACTATGGGGCCCATGGGTACGTCGTATGCGCATATTGCCGCCTGCATGTGTTTCTTTCAGCGCATTGCCCTTCTTCACTGCAAAGTCTTCAGCGGTTCGATGCCGGTGCCATCTGCCATCATGTTGTCATTGTCTTGCTGCACCCGTCCTCCGCGTCTTCAGAGGACATCGCTTAAACCTTCTTAAGCCTACAACCCATTCTGCGCCTTGAGAGCTCCCAGCCTTGCACAGCCCCATAGAACCATCTAAGGCCCCTTAGGGTTTAGGGTTCAGGGTATCCAGCAGCCGTTTAAGTCCCATGGACCACTCCCGACTCCATGTAATGCTCGGAACCACTGCTGAAAGCCTGAGGGTCCATGCATCCAAAATAGTAGATACCTTGCCCCCAACGTACTTAGATAGGGACTACTCCAAGGCCAAAGTATATACGATGTGGGCACATGGACCCTTAGGGTAATCTAAAGACGCCTGGAACCCCGACACTTCTGATCGAATTCGCAGTTTCTGATGGCACAACAAGCTCTCCCATCGGAACAATATATCCTTTCTGAAAGTTCTTGTATGGGCTCATAGAATGGCTGTTTTGGGGGGTGCCCGTAACAGTTCCTGTAATGGCTCCTTTGATGGTCATGGATCTGGTTTCTCTTCAATCTATGGGTGTCGTTTTGGGATGTCCTTGAGAAATAAGACTCCAAGTAATACTTCCCCTAAACTACCCTCAACACTAAGCTCTTAACCATTTTAGGGTCTTTTTGTTGCCGAAACTGGGCTCCATGCGTAACACTCATCCACCAGCCTGGAGAGCCAGCATGCAGGGTTTAGGTTTTAGGAGCTTAATGGAGCTTAGGGGTTCGGGGTAAACTCTAAAGCCGCAAGACCACGAACAATCATCAATCTTAGTTCCACTGCAAACTAATGACAAACTCATGTAGGGGCCTTGAGCATTGCTATTGGTTATTGGGCTTGGGGATTCTTATAGTCGGAACAGTTCCCATGCGCTGAATCGAAATCCAACCCTAAACCCTAAACCCCGAAAACGGCTAAGGTTTAGGGCTCAGGAGAAGGATGAGCAGCGCTGGGTTCCTATACTTTTTCTCAGCGGCATGTGAGGATAAGGATGTTCCAGCCTTTGCAGCGCCCTGTAGGATTTCTGAGTCACCGAGGGGATGTTAGGCTTGGAGGCTTCAGGGGTATGGTTGATGGACAAAATTCTGCATGACCCAAATATAGTATAGTACCATAAATCCCATAGTTTAGGTATATAAGGTCATGCAGGATTTTGTCCATCAACCGTATGGTTTTGTGTTTAGGGCGGACTAGAGCTGGCCACTTGGCCCAACAGATCGGGGCCTGGGTTTAGGGCGCTTGGCATTTCGGGTGTAGGGCGTTGATGTTGAAATGTCTGCTGGAAGTCTGTGCGGCTTAGGGTTTAGAACAGCTAGCTTCACTGATTTCGGGCGGGGCTTTTTGGGCTTAGGGCTCAACGAAGAAAATAGCGCTGTGAAGCAATCAGAAAAGGATTCCCTAGATCCTGTATGGTACGGGTATGTCATACCAAACTCCCCAGACCCTAGTTACCTTCCCTTAAGGGTCCACGTGCTCATATAGTATATACATTGGCCTCAATGTAGTTCCTGTTTTGAGTACTTTGGGGTCTAAGTATATGCTATATGGGTACATGGACCCTTAGGGTTCTTCTACAGCTACTAAGTCCCATGATCCTTTGAGTAGGAGTCGAGTGACTTGTGTACCCGGGATTCGGGTTGAGAGCTTATACACCATGCCCTGGACCTCTCCCTGTAACTGGATAGCCAGGGAGCGTTTCGGCCGTCTTCCGGTACTTTGCCTTCATGACCTGATTTTGGGGTTTCAAGGTTCATAGTCTTCGGTTCAGGGTTTCGTCGCTCAGAGTTCAGGTTCTGGATTTATGGTAAGAGTTTAGGGTTTCAGGGGCAGGCCGACCGCGACTGGCGAGCAGGCTGAAGTTTCAAGACGTACCCACTCAGAGACCACTCAAAGCCGAAAGCCAAAGGCATATCTCTGCATATATATATATATATATATATATATGTAAATGCATATGTAAAAAAGTAAAAAAGTTATGTACGTAGATTCATAGTCACATACACGCACGGAGGCAGATGAAGGTAATGAAGTACTCATGTACAATACATATCAAAACACATATACATGTGTAATGTACTTAGAACTGTATGTGTGTGTGTGTATATGTGTGTATGTATGTATGTATGTATGTATGTATGTATGTATGTATGTATATATATATATATGTGTGCATATCTATATATATATATATTGTACACCCAAAATCACGTGCAGAGGTAGAGTGGGAGAGAGAACGACTGTTGATTATGAGCATCGATTTGTTGGTTGGTTACTTCGAACATGCTACGTTTGCAACATCTGATACATATATTGATCTTTGAAGCAAGCCACACTTGCAGATCTTGGGTGGGGTGGTCGCGAGTCAAGGTAGGACTGCAAGCGCGTGCAGATTCTTCTGATGTCTGTACAGAGATGGCTTTTCAAGATTTTGAGGCTTCACGCAGCACTAGGGGTGAGGGACTCAGCAACCATAGTAAAGGCTTGAACCTTTCCATGCTGAACTCAACAACTGCGCAGGTGAATTCAGGCTGCAAAGTGTGCAGTTGCTGGCGGGTTGGTTGAGGGTTTAGGGTTTAGGGTTTGGGGCTTGAGCTTTGGGCTATCGGTTAGGGGTCGTACGAACCCTACACTGGAAACGTGACGAAAACACTACGAGCAGATGGCGTCATGATATGAGTACCTAGCACTCTAACCCCCAACCCTCTTCGCAAGGCTTGTCATACCGAATCCGATCACATGTTGATCCTCCTGGGCGTCAAACGTAGCTGTTGCCCACCTGGCGCTGTCAGGACATACATGGCTTTCACCCTTCAATATTCTGCGGCTTGCTTGGGAATCTTAGGTGCCTAGTACATCAGATTACAGCAGCATAGCGAGGAAGGTGTATAGATGTAAGTTCACTGCCCAAGACGACTCTACAGTACATGAAACTGTCTGACCACAACTGGACCACAACATGCAACAGAACACCATACTGTATACATAGAAGTTTCAAATTTCAGCAAAAAGGGATCGCACTATAAACCCCAAAGTACTGAGACCATCATCGCTCTTTTCATCGTAATGGCACTTACATGACGCACCCTCGTAGCTTGAAGAGTCTTACCACAAGAACGCACTGACACAACTGAAACGCGTGCCTCGACGAGCTTCTTCGCCCAGTTTACCTGCGCAGCCTCCATGCTTTGGGCTTACATGGGGTTAGGGTTTAGGGTTTATGGTTTAGGGCTAGACCCTAAACCCCAAGCCCCATAACGTCCAGAAGTTCGGGCTCGGAGCTTCGGGTAAAACTGCAGACTCGATCGTGTGCCTTAGAGTTGTATCATCCTAAACCCTAAACTCATAAACCCCAAACCCCTAAACCCGAAACCCCGAAACCCTAAACCCCAAAAGCCGAAACCCCTTAAACTCTGAACCCCAAAACCCCTAAACCCTAAACCCCAAAACCGAAACCCCTAAACCCTAAACCCCTAAACTCCATGAGCCTTTGTACAGAAGCCCTTACAAAGACTGCTGCCCTGGATTCAGGAAACTGCGCGAGTCGGCACCCATTGGGCCATGACCGTATAGGGTTTAGGGTTTAGGGATTACAGGGTGTGCAGGTTTTTGCAATAGGGTTTAGGGGAGAGGTTTAGAACTGGGGATTAAACCAGAAGCCTTATGGCTTTTGAGAATGGTTATGGGTTTAGAGGCGGCTTAGACAGCCCACTATTAGGTTCAGTTGTTCTAGACACAGGGGCTAGCAGAGTTCAGAGGTTTGCATTGCTAACTACCGAACGTTGACGAACCCGACTGTTGTGCCTTTGTTCCGAACAGGGCTTGCGCCTGCCTATGATTATCCTTGTGAAGCACAACCTGCAACCCAAACCCCAATTGCCAAGCGCCGTGGACAGTCCTGCGAAAGGCATCCTGCAGCTTCCGAATCGGTTTGGGCTTGTAGGGTTTAGGGTTGGGG